>FIZR01009401.1:0-30044 GCA_900060175.1 Ferrisia virgata
ATTCTGATTACGCCTATGACCACTATACCTATAACTAACTAAAATGAAAACCTTCCTCATAAGAAAATAGAAAACAAAAGCAAACACGTATGATCGAAATAGCATTCATGTATCCGAATAATATCCGGATACAACTTGATCCGTGCGCAAACGGATAGAATCGTATTCGGATAACAAATGATTCGGATATCGTTGATCCATCTATAGTTACGGTACGGATATTACCGGGTATAACCGAGTAACGGATATATCCGTGCAGTACTCTAGTATGTACCTAACTACCTACGATCGCGCGATTAGATTAGATGCCTATCTTCTCCTATAAGTAGGTACCGCTGGTAAGTAAGGAGTTGTTAGGTACATGGTTGACATGTAAATGAGTTAGCTTATCAGTATAGTTTAATCTGGTAAGGTGAAAAACAAAATGATAAAAGTACGTAGTAAAAACGATTACTTCGGGGTAGTAATAGAAAAGAGAATGAAAAATTTGGATGAAATTGAAATCAAATATCGGCAGCTAATGAAATGAAGGAAGGAAGGAAGGAAGGAAGGAAGGAAGGAAGGAAGAAAGTCCGCGAATGGTAGTGGTGATTCATATACATACTTATGTGTACAGTCTACATTACATACAAATACGTACATATTATGTATATGTATTGTATACATATACGCGACACGCGCACGTGTAGGCTTAATCAGTTTTCCGGCGGTACCATATATGTATCTGCTTACCGAAGCACAGATCAGATCAGTAGACAGGTGTAGGCACTGACGCATACATCTAGCGGCAGCGTGTATCTATCTAATCTACCTAGACCCAGACTGCTGTACGTATGGTATCGAACGTGCAGCGATCCGTCGTACTACGTACTACGTACTACATAACCGTATCGGTCTAGGTGGCGTGCTGCACGTTGTACGCGTTGTGGGTGGTACAAGTGCATTTAGGCGCAGCTAACCAGCGCATCAGGCACCGAGCACCGAGCACCAGATGCAGATAATTACACTAGAAAGTAGAGGTGCTCTGTACATGCAGATCTAGGTGCGAGTTTATTTAGGTAGGTACTCGAGTTTAACGTGAATTATAAGGCTATCCGCTCGTCTTCCGATTTTCACATACAACAACAACAACAACAACAACAACAACAACAACAACAACGGATGCGTTCAGTTCATCGTATACAGCCTATCGATAAGTTCATAGACGCTAGGTAGCTGGCTAGCTAAGTAAATGTATTTATGTATATGTGTATGTAAATGTACCGTACGACTGTATGTATTTAGTAGATTTCAAACAGCTAGTCCGGTAATAATAACTATTCGTATATATTTCAGTCGGACGCGTACTATGCTGTGCGATCGGATCGCAGCCTGAAGGTTTTTGAAAATTTTAAAACTGACGTATGGTCAATGGTCTAGAGATGGACGTGTGTAAGCGGAATTGCGAATTTGCAATTCGGTAGCCAACACGTTGACCATAACCACCTCTCAGCCAGCCACCGCCGCCAACACCGTCGACACCGCAGCCGTCGCTGGTGTTAAAACGCGCATTGCTCGCAATCGCGGAGCAGCGTTTGCCGCGATTAACAGCGTAGATATAATGCGATATGCGAGCTATATCCAACGGTCTGAATGACGACGAGATTGGTATCTTAATGGTGGCGGGTACGGCGGCAGTAGTAGCGAGTGATTTGACGCTGACGCTACGAAAGCGGTTGTCGGCTAAATTAGTACAATTTGAGTCGCGTTTCTCTTTCACTTGGATTAAATTATCGTTAATGTACCACAGGACGGTGTTGCGAGCTTTTGTGGCGATAGTGCGGCCATCGTTGGCCTCCGTTTGCCATATCGGCGGTACTACGAATGATGGCGACGACGACGACGACGACGACGACGACGACGACGACGACAACGACGCAGCTTCAAGATTCGATCGCTTACGACGCGATAAGTCGCCTGTGTGTTTGCCACCGCCGGTTTGCGTTGCGACGGATTTGCTGCAATTGAACGCGTTGCGAGATACGGTTAACCGGACGTCGTTCAGGCAACGTTTTTGCGACGGCGAATCTGGGTCGAAACTAAAATTGCCGCAATCGTCGTCATGGTCGTCATGGTCAGCCTTCGGAGCGCGATCGGTAAACGAGGCGACGTTTGCGTGTAAAACGTTGTCGCCGCATTCGTTGGATGTTGGGATTGCGGTCGCGGATATGGCGCGCGTTTCTGCCACTGATTCGGGCTCTGTGTTTTCTTTCGTCGAGTCAGCGCCGGTGCCAGTGCTAAAGAGCTGCTTCGTCGAAGTGGTGATGAGACGGCGATTTCGACAAACGCCGCCGGCACTGCGCTCCAACGTCGAATTACAGGTTATGATATCTTTAACATAAACCGGATTCTTGAACGTAATGATGAAACGATCGGTTTGTTCGGCGACAGCAACCGCATCCTTACTTCTCTTGCGCCGCTCTTTCGATTTCGATTTTTTCTCGATGACGAGGTTGTTTTGGCCATTTCGATTAGGCTGTTGGATAACGTCAATGGCCGACTTACGAACGGTTCCTGTACCAAAGACGTCCGTACTGCCGGCGACAACGTTGCTATTGTTGTTGCTATTGCTGTTGCTGTTGCAGTGCTTACTGTTGATGGTGTTGGGATTGGAGTTGGCGTTAGCGTTGGCGTTGGCTACGATATTGCTGATACATCTGACGGACGAACAAATACGTTCGTCGATTTGGTAAGCGTACTGACCGGATGACTGGTGCCGATAGTAGGCGGTGCCGACGGCTTTTCTCCAATAAGGCAACGGATAGCACGCCTTTTGTCACACTTCTTGTAAAAATTCTAACGGGCATACGCCTTGCTGGTTGTCGCCATTTCGAAACATGATCATGCCATCGATCTCTTCTCCCACTTGAATCACAATCTGTAAGGAAGCGCGCAAAGATTAATACCACACGGGCTGATCGGCAGAGGTAAGTAACGCCAGCCAACTAAAAAAATATTGATTTTTAAGCGTCGAAGTCGAACCCCTGGAGTCCCTGGAACGCGAAACTTTTGAGCAATATTAGTTGAAATCCACTTTTGTGTGTGTGTGTGTGTTTTAAATTAAATACGCGCGTCGATTTTTGCTATTAGCAAACTTTCAGCCTCCTGGTTGCTGGTTGGAAGCGGTATCGGTTCGAACGATCAAGGGCACATATAAATGGTACAGCGAGGTGTAGAAACTCGAATTTCGCTTTTTTAGCTTCGATACCGAGTGCCTATGTCACTTCTAAAAAGTAAAAACAACGAAAAGCCGTTTTTTTTTTTCAATGATCTAACCCAGAGGACTGCATAGTTCAGCGCCCTACCCTTTGAGCTAGAGGCTTAAAATTCTGTAAGAGGGGGTTTTCTGCTCAAAGGTTGGTCACAATCCGAGGCACGTTCTTATTTCGATACAGCTTGAGACGCGTACAAAAATATGTATCAAAGCTAGGCAACTGGTACTAGGCACTCGGGTAGAGGCAGTACATTGCGCGTACACTCGTCCGGCATTTCCATTCGCAAGATAGGCATCTGTGTCAGTCTTTAAGGGGGAAAAAGTCTCACTTTAGCAAAACGGAGTTAAGATCGCCATTTTATAGAGAGGACTATCACTGATCGAATAGGACCAATCCGAGCTGTTTTCAGCGACAGCGAGTTTTACCCGAATTATGGCCTATGGCTGCTGAAAGCTCAGCAGTGCGAAAAATATAGTTTCGAGAAAAACAAATTTTCCAATTTTTTACTTACCTATAAGGAATTTTGCGAAAATATCGCCGAATTATTCCTTTTTTTAATTACAACGGTGAATATTGCGATCGGAAATTCCGAATTGCTCGAAAAAGCGTTGTGAAATTGTAAATTTATTATAGAAAAAAACAATAGCGCTGCCGAGTGAGCTTAACCGTGATAGTTCGCCGGTTCGCCGCGAGTCGCGCTACGTGACAATCATGCCAGCTGATAGAAGTGATATTCTAGTACTCGAATGCCTCGATAAGTAGAAAGGTGCCATCTTGACCATTTTCAACTTGAAATTGATTTCGCGGCAAATCTAGAAGTGTAGAAATGTCGAAGTTGGAACCTTTCACCTTAAAAAGGACACATTCTACGCGATGAATGTTCAATTTTGTTGATCGGTTGCGGCGTCTTTCATTTTTTGTTCGACTATGACGAACGAAAATTATAAAAGTAGTAGGCGCAAACGAAACTCCGTAGTTAGGTAGGTAGGTAGGTAGGTAGATGTTATACGTTATGTACTCTCTGAACGTGTACTGTATAGGCCTATAGCGATCGTGGTGCGCTACTTTGCGCGCGCGCGCGCAATTGCGCACAGACATTAAGGTATGTAATCATTTTTACCTGCGTACATATTATGTACACACACGGGTAATACTGCGTACAGAAACGATATACCTAAAATTACGCGTACACATACGAGCGTGTATTTAATTATTTATATACGAATATTATGTATGCTCGTACTTGATCTCGCAGAAGTGTAATTCCTTTATCCGCGTTATCGGCAGCTGACACTTGTAAGTTATGAGTGACTTGCAACACTCGTTCGCCCGACTGTAGTCTCGTAACGTATTTCGACGGAAAGAAGCCGACGCGACCGAGGCATTTACCTTTCCACCAGTCATGATCAGACGTGTCGATTACAGTTACTTTGTAACCAGCCCTAGGCATGATAATCAAGAAACAAACAAATAACGCGTATCCACGTACAATTACGTAAATAAAACGTAGAATACTACAACTACGATCTAACATACGCGTATATGCAGGTACATGTATGTACCTGCATACATAGGTAGCTCTAGCTAGGTACTATGTACAGATGTAGACGTACCCAGGCCTACGCATGTAAATGCCTAGTTGCCTACTTATACAGCGGCTAGACAGAGCTACACTAGGTAGTAGTAAGTACGGCTAGCTGCTAGCTGCTACCCGGCCACGTAGCTAGGTACTCGTCTGGTAAATAGTAAGTACTAGCGCGTTTTAATTTTAGCTTTTTTTATCGAAAATTGTAGCGGGTACGGAGAAAAGTTGCGCGAAATGACGTCAGAATTAAGTGGTAAAAATTTGGCGTCTTCAACTCGACCCTTACTTCGGCCTTTTTTCATTTAAATTTTCAAATTTTACGCAAAAAATCTAAAAAACTTTTGGCATTTTCTTTTTTTTTTCTGCTTTTCTCAAGGGTTTCAAAACCACGTTAAAAAATGAATAAAAATCGAATACGTCGAATTTTTTATGTCGCGAAAAAATGATGAGATTTTACATTTTTACCTCACCACTACCTTGAAGAAATTTCGAATAATTAGTTTTTTCCAGTGTTACGAGAACGGAACGCGAACAGGAACGAAGAACGCGTTCGAACGTTTTTTTTTTTTTCCCCAACGTTCTCGTTCCCAAAAGGAGGAGAACAAACACAGTGAAAATACGTTCAAACGAATACGTTAAAGAACGATTTTAGAAAGAACGCTAAAATGGCTACTTTTTTTTTCGTACGGCATTTAAGACCTATTTAATTGGTATTCCTTCCTCATTGAATTTTTTCAAAGCAAACGCGTTAAAATAGAAATACTCGTAATTAGGTGTCTAAAAGTTTACTGCTTCTACCGGATAAAAGTACGTAATCCTAAAGACTACTAAAAAATACGGTCATACGGTCATACGGTATGAACGACGACGGTAAAGAAGTTACGCATTGAATGCACATCAGTACGTGTATGCGTGGTTTTTCTAGCGCCCTTTTAAACCGCCCGACTGCCATCACTTACCTATAGTCCCCCTCCCCCCTCCCCCTCCCCCCCACACACACGCACGTCATAAAGCGTTTAAGGATTTACGTGCATATATCGACGAGCTACACTCGATAGATAAAGACTGTAGTATGTCTAACGTGCGTATGTTGCGCACATACGCACGTAGACGTAGACGTAGACGTAGGCTATATGCGCTCACTTTAAATCCAATTCGTCCGAATGTCTGGCCTTGAAATTGTATAAAACTACGTACAAATTGGTCGGCAATAATCTCTGCGGTTTCTGCAAGATAAATGATTGCAAATTAGCGCGAGTGTACGGTGTAAACGTACTCTGCTTTGCTGCGCTGCTACGTTGCTACGTTGCTACGTTGCTACGTACCATTGGTGATGGTATGGGTGAATTACTGGCCGACGATGGCGACTTTTCAACGTCGTCGGCCAGTTCGACTGAGCTCATTCGCATCGGTCTCGCCGATAATAATCGTCTGTTGTGCACTGGACTGGAAGGCGCTGCAAATGAACACGTATGCGCGTAAGTCAACGTCGCGTCTTACACCGCACGTACACGTACACGTACACGTACACGTACACGTACACGTACACGCGTCAATCATTACAAAGTATAGGTACGAAATAATATACACATTACGCAGTTTAGCTACATATACAATGATACGATGATAGCCAGTCCACTAGGCGATAGGCATACGCGTACGCGTAGTATTTATTATTCGCGTACAATTTTTCGCGTGTACGCCAAGCTCAGCGTATCTAGAGACTAAGCACAGGCGATACGGTACCCCCCTTACGAATGATGGCTACATACATATGTACCCTGTCTCTAAGTTACTGTCACGTTACGATCGGTTCAGCTCGGTGCTTTTCGTTACACATTTACACGTTATAAACATTTCGGTTGTTCGTTTTAGCAGTCGTGGTTTCGCTTCAGTTCCAATTCACACCCTTAATCAGCGTCCGTCGAGAGTACGAATAAAAAGTTGAAATCCCCAAAAGGCGCATACATCTAGACTTCTTACTCGCTGTACACACCCGAGGAAGAAACATCGAAAATTGGAAAAATCTAAAGCGCAAAAAAACGCGTATCGCGACCTGCGAGGGGCTGCGATGTGGTTGAAAAGTCGAAACCCCGTAAATGTAAATGGCGCCGGTTTTCGGTCGCCGCCAAACGTAACATGCCAAATTTCAAATTCCTAGCTAACTAAATTTGGTACGCAGCAGATAGAGCAGGAACGGACACGGCTGAGTTCTGACCCGAGGTCATCTCCATTCGTGAACTGAGCCGATGGACCGTATTGGAGCGATTTTAGTCGGTATCGAGCGGAGTAAAGGATTGGGGCGTGGGGCGTGGGGCGGGAATAAGAAATGAAAATCTGACGCGGCCAAAAAAACTAGTCTTAACGGTCTGCTAGGACCACAAGACGGCGGATTTAGTTGGTCGATGGGCTGTGTGCGATAGCCCGGTTTGCATTGACAATATAGCATAGAAAATAAGGCTAACAAAGAAAAAAAAAGGAATGCAGTTGGATTTGCTGTTTTGGCTATGTTGCGTTCGAGCAAAATAATTTGAATTGTTCGAGTGATTCGGTTTTGCGCCTTTTGTTCGAATTTAAATGCTCGAGCCTACATACTCGTGGCAGGCAGCCTAATATCTCTTTCTATAACTAACTACGCGCGCGTACTGAAGTACAATATGTACCTGACCTGTACATGTTCCAGGTGCAGATGGAGGTAGAGATGTTACTGTTACTGTTACTGTTACTGTTACTGTTACTGTTACTGTGGTAAGGGTAGGTAAGTACGGAAAATTTCTGTATAAAGGGTACAGGGAAAGAGCCAACCAGCCAGGTACGGTAATAAGTGGCTTTGTCGTGTTTTTAGAAAAACCGATTAATATTTTCAAACTGTACGACAATTTATTATTTTAAAAAGTTATCAAAGCAAATATACGTACGCAGAGTACGTACGACAATACTCGCACAAAATACCGACTACAATAATTTTTTCAGTTTCAAACTTTGAACTCCGTTTTTCTCGAAATACGACAAACTGACTTACGCGACTCTTTCCCCCGCATCCATCGTAGTATAGCGTTGTTCTTCAGTATTGTTCCGTTAAATCTTGGCTGGGGCATGCCCGAAAATTTCTGCACTCGGATTCCAACAGCCCCAAACAGAGGAGCGAGTGAGTGCCTTCTAAACGATGGCCGGCATTTAGGTATTAGCGCTTCTACAGGCTAAACTGCGAGTAACTACTTGCTTACTTACCTGCTGCCTTTCACGCCTACGATCACCGGATGGGCATCTTGTAGCTAGTAGCTAGTAGCTAGTAGCTAGTAGTAGTAGTAGTAGTACTAGTACCTAGTTTTAGCGCATGGCGACTGAACATAACGTGCATTACGTTCGGTGAAACAAACAAACAAGCGCGCGAATGCACCGGTACAATTATATCGTATATCGGAGCGAGGTTGAGGAGGAGGCAGGCGTCACTTGCCACACTTGTGACTCGAGCGGTTTTTTCCCTTTTCTTTTTTTCTTTTACCACCGTTTCCATTTTACTCTTCTCACGGTATATTGTGTACAGCTATAGCCGAAAGCTAGAGGGATAATCGGCGGCGGAAAATGGCGACACATTTTTCTTTTCCTCAGTCTGGTAGTCTCTGGTACCATTCGCTAACAATACACCTATAGGCGTTTTTCAGAGACCACGTATCAAGAAGGTATCGTATGTAGTTACGTACGTACGTAGCGCTTTGCAACCTATACTCCCCTCCCCTCCCATCTATCATAAATACCTAATACCGAATACCTAATCACCGTGGCGACAATTTTCGTAAATTCGCGCATAAAAATCGCGTTTGAATCGACGTTCTCAACCCGATTCTGCCACTCAGCGACTTCAGACGTTTCCAAATTTGACAATCGCCATCACGTCCGTCACATTCAACGAACGCAGAAAACGGATCGCAATGGTCTACGTGCTACACGTTATGGTACAGAAGACTAGCCGTTCAATCGTTATCATCAATGCCCCCTGTTTTTCTTTCTTTTTTTTTTGCATGTTTTATTTATTTATTCCTTAGCATTTAGCATAGCGTACTTATTACGTAGTACGACCGTACATACGAGTACGAGCGTATGTAGAATCTGCACTTGGCGTTGCAGGCCCTACATATGAAGTCAGTAGGGGGTGCGCTGCGGAGCGGAGCGCTTACTACACGTGCGTACGTACATAAGCCTAATCGTACCGTTGGTCCCGGGCATCCAAGTTGCTGTCACTCGCAACTTTGCATCCAAAGGCAACGGACCAACTAACTTCTACAATACGCTGACCGAAACCTAAGCTAACTAAATTGTACACAGAAAAACCATATTACTGTACAAATCGGCCATGGTTTCTACCCGGCCTCGCCCCCCTCTGTAGCGCGCAGCAGCTTTTAACCCAGATCGATTAAGTACATACATACATACATAGTCCGTAACTAATTTATACGCAACGTATAACCGTAATACTCCGCATAAACCTTCTGGCACTCTGAATATTATGTTTAAGTTGTAGTTGTAGTTGTAGTAGTAGTAGTACTAAGTACTCGTATGTACAACATATATTGCGCAATAAATTAGTCCGACTCGCTTCGGCTAGGTATTAGGTATTAGGTATTAGGTATTCGGTAGAGATGGGCTACAGTAGCATACGCCGCTACTATGCAGCATATTTGATATAGGTACGCGTGTACGTGTCATAATAGACGGTAGCTAAAACTAAAAAATATTTACACCTGTGTACACCTGGTGCATGGAGACAGTTGAACACACGGAGCGCGTGCCGACGCGGACGCGAACGCGGACGCGGACGCTGGACTAGGCAGAGTTTTTCAAGACCTAAAATTTCACCAGTTGATTTATTCGTTTTCGCATTCATCGCGCAAATGTTGTGAAACGCGTTTTTTTTTCAACTTGTTCGCGAGAAATTTTTGAAAATTTTTTGCGATCACAGCGAGCCGCGCAGTGAATAGTGAGTGGATAGCTCTAAAAAGCTGCATACTCTCTCAACCTACTCGTTTGAAGAGCGATATCTACTACCGTACCGTACCGTACCGTACCGTATTTACGTTCGTCACCACGTCATCGAGTGTGTACACTCACGCACACACGTACCTACGCCAATTAGTATATGTACAACGTACCATGCAATATAAATATCTGCCAACGTCTACAAGGTATTTATATTTTGTGGAGTGTGTACGCGTAGTAGATATACATCTTATGTGCAGCTCGCTCGCTGACATGTTATACGATATCAGTTTCGTATACATACACGTACCTAGACCTGCCTACCTACCTACCCACCTACCTACCTACAACATCTATATCTACACGTACGTACATGTAGTATGTGAGGATGCATCTAGCTAGCTACCTACTTAAAGGTATCAGCCTCGTACGTACATGTGTAGCTACAGTTGCAGATAGTAGGTACACTAGGTAGCTCTAGCTAGGTAGACTACGTCTACATGCGGCTGCAACGTACTGGAAAACGCTATCAACTGGTGTACACGTGCTAAGGACACACACACACACACACACACACACACACACACACACACACACACCACATACACATACGTATAGTGTGCGAGGTTAGTCCTATTCTACAAAATGAAGGCGGGTGTGTAAAAGTAGGTGTAGGCGATGTACGTTTACGTACGGGTGCAAAACAGGTGTCAGGTCTTACACATGCAGAATGTAGATGCAGGTAATGAGACCGAAACGTAGAGAGAAAGAAAGAAAGAAAGAAAGATAGATAGATTGATAGATTGATAGATTGATAGATTAATAAAGAGTGAAAAAAAAAAGAGAATGAAAATGAGTTAGTAAAGTACGCTTAGATTTACTGTTCAGCTGAATCGCGCGTACATTGTAATCGCGAAGAGGATGAATGGTTGGAGTACGGTTCGACAGAAGCTGCAGATCCGAGTACGCTACATTTTGGTGGTTGACAAAATTCTGGCGGATCAGACGAATCTAACGAAACGCTCTTCATTCGCCAGTTAATCTTGTGTCGTCTCGGAGAATGAGGCGCTGTAAAAAAAATGACACAAATACTACCGGTAGCCAAGTACATGCTACGTACGTACCTTTACCTAAACATATAAATCCGTATACGTATTTACGGTACCTTTCTCTACGTTAGAGCGGCTTGATTTTGAAAAATGTTTCGATTATTTTCGAAAGCCCGACGAAAACTTGTTCATTTCTTTTTTTTTTTTTTTTTTTTTTTTTTCTTCGTAAAACCAACGTTCCCAAAATTTTAGCCCGAACAAATAATATTAGGCCACCATGCCCCGCGGGCCCCCTTCTTCTTGTAGAGTCGTTGAATTTAGCGGGTGTAAAATGAGAAAAAACTCAATTTTCACCAAATCTCTGCGAGATCTGAAATTAACCATAACACTCGCGAATCGCAGCTCAAAACTAACCCTGAGGGCGGTTGGTCCAACTCCTTCGATACGAAGCGCGAATATCGCAAAAATTACCTAAATAGCTTTTCATAAAATAGTACCGTACCGTATCGTACCGTTGGATTAGAAAGTGTACAGAACGTTTCAAAGAGTGCGTATACTTTTAAACACATCCGATGAGTATTCAACCTCTAAGGATCTGGAGGAGAGGAAAAAGTTATTTGGCACACAGTATACGCGTTTGTTATTTCCATAAAACGTTGAGATTGCTGCACCTCGCCCTCGCCTTTGTCCCTCTTCTATGATACATCCCTTCTCGTCGAAATTCACTGGAATTACTTCGATTTAGGTGAACATTCGGCTTTTATGGCCTCAACTATCCGTCAATTTCACCGTAATTTGGCCAAAAGTGAGTTTTTTCCGTTTTCACCGTAGTAGTTGTACTGAAATTTGGCGGATGTTGGTTTTCAGATCTGAACGAAAAAATTTTCGTCGGCATTTCGAAAAAAATGAAAAATTTTACAAATCGGGCCACCTTAAGCAACGTATTGCGGTAGTTAGTAGATAGTAGGTACCTACCTGCCTACCTACCTACCTACCTACCTACCTAGCTAGCAAATGATATACCTATAACGTATAGCCTGTGTAGATTGGTGTTTGTGTTGCGCTTTGACAGTACCTACATTCGTACGTGAACTAGACCTACATCTACTACACACACACACACACACACACACAGAGTGTAACTTGTATTTGTTTGTGTACGGGTATAGCCGTGGATCGCGATTCGGTTTGCCGAGTCATTTTAACTTACTTGCGTTGAGCTCTAATGTCTAGATCTACCTGCTCAACTCGTACTTAGCCGCCTGTATCGCATATGTGCCCCCTTATACTTTACCGTTCACGTACGAGTATTATTTTTGGTCACGTTTAATACGAGTAGATAATGAATTGCAGTAAATCGATAGGTGTTACCAGTTCAAGGCGGTTCAACATATATGCATTGTACAGCATCTGGTAGCTTTACTGTATTTACGTAAACTGTCAAAGCAAAGCGAAGCAAAGCAACGCAACGCAACGCAACGCAACGCAACGCAACGTACGGACGCAGTAAGATGCAATTACGCACCGGTAGCGCGTACGGGTCGCGCTACCGGTGCGTATACTTACGATAAAAGTGAGTTAGGGGTACTGTGCTAGTGCGCACTGCCCTACAGTCAAGCACTCGCTTGCGTATCGCATCGCGCTTCGCCTTTCTAGAAACATGCGTACAGCGTACATCAACGTAAAGCATCGCAGCTTACGATCAGTATTAGGTGACCTGCGCACTGCGTATCTGCGTATTTGTGCACTCGTACATCCTCTATACTCAGCAGTACACATTGCTCGCTACTCGTTCTTTTATTCACATTTCCATACAGTGCGCGCGTGCAAGAAATTAAATTCGGCTAGCGCGAACGCAAAAATACGTAGTTTTTCCATAATGTGCAGTTGAGGTTATTATCAGCCTAGTCTGCAGTCTTTTTTTATCGAGTACGCGGACATTCGCAATACGATATACATATAATTATGTATATACCTATTCGTTCTACATAATTACCCATCTAAGGTAATTTGCCACTGGTTGAAAGGGAACAGGAATTTTTCTTTACATTTCTTTCAACGATCAAAAAATTCCGAAAACATTCCAAATCAACCTAAGGCTGCTTGCCACCTCGCCCCCAGCCAATGCCAGGCACGTGAAAATTTCTTCGCAAAGTCTACTTCAGTACGTATTTTGCAAAAAATTAATTTTAAACTCGAACGCTTAGCAAAAATGTTCGGATTTCTGTTTAGTAAAGTGAAAATAAAAAAAAGAAAAATCATTAATTCGCGACTGGGCTGGACAATTCCGGCGGTGTTCTACTCTACGAGTACGTCCAATAGGCTATTCGAAATACCATTGTTGGTTTTGATCGATCTCCGCAAATAAAATTAATACGTATCGACTACCGACGAGTTGTCAACTATTCGCAAATTACCTTACCGTATGGCTATGATTTGATGTTTTCGCCGGCGACAAAAAAAAAAACGAGAAATAAAAATAAAAACGAAACGTAGTTGAAAATTTTTGCGACTCTGTCGGTCGAATTTCTTGCGCGCGCGCGCGTACACACACACACACACACACACACTACTACCGTGCGTATGTTTGCGTGTTTAGCACCGGGCGAAAATGTACTTGTGTGCCTTCATAGCTCGCACGCTGGATTCAACCTGGCGCAGAAGCCGCATGCCATATCTGAAACCACTTTCGCGTTACAACTACCTTATACCGAGCAACACGTGTAGGTAAAATGCAGCCACGGTTGCACCTATTTTAACGGCCGCCTCTCATGCAAACACGCGCTAGCAATTTTTCAAAAGTGGACTAGAATTTCAAAAAAAAAAAAATAACAATAGGGGCGAAAGGCCCTAACAAATTTTTCATCAATTTTCTTTCCACAGCGCAGATAGAATAAAACGATAAAAGCTCGTCGAAATATCCAAGAGTAGGAGGTGAAAAACGGTGTTTTAGCGCATCTTCAAACTGCGAGTGTAAAATTTTATTACGCGTTAAAAAAAAGAGAGAGGGAGAGAGAGAGAGAGAGAGAGAGTTAGAGGGGTATATTAAGCAGTTTTCTAGTAAATACGCGCTGGAATACCAAGCTCAATATCCAGTGGCTTCGTTCGAGGGGGCACACGTGCAAAATGGACCGCCCTGACTGACGCTACATAAAGCTGGCGTGTGCCCGTCTACCCCGCAAAGTATAGTTTGGCACGTCTGTGTGAAAAGGCGACAAGCGAGGCCTGAGTTCGAAACAACTGCGAAACATGTGTGTGTGTGTGTATGTGTGTGTGTGTGTGTATGTGTACCTTCGGTCACCGGGCTGCATTTCTTGCCACAAACAATTATCAGCGACGCAATGAAGCGTAGTCTCGGAAAACAACGTATCCAAAAAAGAACAAAAAAAACAGACACGTCGTTTTATAAAATTTAAACTCGGCTACTCGTTGAAGCCTAGAACACGTTCAGGTACGAGTGTGTATGCGCGCTTACCGCTTAAATCTATCTAACGTACCACGTAGTACATGGTAGGTACCTTTGTCGTTGGCAATGGCAAACATACAGGCCGCAGGCATACCGGCATAGGCGCAAGCTATCTACAACTACGTACGTTTACGTCTACGTCTACGTCTACGTCTACGTCTAATAAGTGTACATATTTACGATATGTGTATGTGTAAATGCAATGGCTAAAACAAAAGTCAGTTCATACTGCCGCGACGCGGCTAAAAAACATGGCACGGCGACGAGCCACGCCCGCCCCGTTTAAATAATAAATAATGGCTGAAGAAATGAAATTTTTAATTAAGAAAGAAAAAAAAAAAAGAAAGAAAAAAAACAAAACAGATACATACGATACATACAATACGAACGTAAGTATTATAGAGGTACATACAACAATTAATCTTTCGGCTTTTGCGATTGAATATCTACGAGCTTAACAAATGATAATTACCTATATACGTACGTACGTTTGCAAAGGTACCGAAAATTCAAGAAATTAAATACATTGACAACAACATCAGCAACAACGACAATAACGACAACAACAACAACGACGACATTACATTATATTACATTACATTACATTACATTACATTACATTGCAAAACAGAAGAAGGAGAAGAGGAGGAAGAAAAAATTAGGTAGGTGACTTATAACTAGGTAGTTTTGAAATTAGCGCAAAGCGTATACAAAAACTCTGATCATCGTATATAGGTTGTGCGAGTACAATATGGGTACAAACAGTATGGTAGTACGCTACGTACATTCTTTTTGTATACTGAAAACACAAAGGCGCCAAATAGGTTATAGGTATAGATACAAACATAAGTAGGTAGGTAGGTAGGTAGGTAGGTAGGTAAGAACGCAAAAAAAGTGAAAAATAAAAAAAAGGAAATAGAATAGAATAGAATAGAATAGAATAGAATAAAATAAAATAAGAAATAAAAACGAAAAAAGAAACGATCGACCATTGTTCACGCGTATATTTTACACGTACGTTTCGGAAATACGGTAATTAACTGCGTCGGTAGCAGCAGAGATACTATATTGGGTAGTGGATAGTTAGGCGTGAATATACGCGATACGTCATCACGTCACGTCACGTCACGTCGCGTCGCGTTGTACGTATTACAAGTACGCGAAATGTAATTGTCTCAGGCCTTGCCGATAAGACGCAAACGTAGGCGAACGTCATTATTACATAGACGTGCTGTACCCCGCTAGCCCGGCCACATAGCTGTAACTAGCAGCTACATACGCGAGTACCACTCAGGCTAGGCACAACGTGCAACGTGCAACGTGTAACGTGTAACGTGTGCATTACAAAATACACGGCCAACTAGCACGAAGGGACCAATGGGTACAGCCTGCAACATGAACAAGTACTGCGTAACGTAGCGTAGATACATTTACATACAGAGCTAGGTGTACATTCTGCCAAGATACGCTACAAAAAAGTGTATCTAGCACTACCTACCTACCTACCTACCTACCTACCTACCTACCTACCTACCTACATACCTATCGAATATCGGCACGTAACAGTTAGTACAGGTAGAAGTGTACCAAATGTGTAATTGGCCACAAACTTACATAGTCGGCGGACGTTGTAAAGGCTAACGCAAAGACGCAACTCGCAAGATGCCAACACGATACGAGGACGCGTGAACATTTGATATTTTCCCTTTCGCAATTCCCACTACCAACACCACCACCACCACCACCACCACCACCACCAACAACACCAACAACAACAACAACAACAACAACATGTCGTCGGTGGTTAGCTCAGAGCTTGGTAATTTATGTAAGTAGGCAGGTTTAAGCGGTAGGTAAATACCGGTCGATACGAAAATTTACTTTATAATCCGATATGCTAGCGCTGCGCGAGCTTCTCCTAACCGTATTTTGTTTTCTAATGCCGAATGACACCTTATCCGATGTGTAACGTATAGTAGGCCTATACGCAACCAGAATCACATTTGTTTCTAGCGAGCGGTTGCAAACGCGACACGACTATCATCCGCGTAGTCCGTATCGAGTAACGGATATCGTTCGACACTCGTATGGCAAATGCCCGCTGGGTATTGACTAGCTACGTGCGTAGTACGACGTGGTACGCACGTGCCGTGCCAATCGAATATGCTACCGAAAGAATGAACGACAACGACAACAACAACGACAAACGTATGGACAAACAAATGATAAAAATAAAACATAGCCAGATATTATAACACTACGTATAATAAAATGTAGTATGCAGTAACTAATGGATGCCGTATAGATAACAGATCGAACATACAGGCAGACACACAACCAAACAACCAAACAACCAAACCAACAAACAAACAAACAAACAAATGAACAACAATGCGTACAGTACATAAGAAGAGTATTATGGTAGGTAAAAATATACATAATTCAACCGCGTAGGCGTGTGTAGGTGAACCAGATGCTTAATGCAATGTAGCGTAGAGTAACGCGGCGCCGCCCATCGAGTAGCATTCTCCGATAGAGATACGCCGGCGCATGCGCACGCTTTAACCACTGCGCGCGCTATCTACAAGTATCTATCTACGTGCGCGCACAACGCGTTGCGTGAGCGTATTCAAGTATGTTTTTTAAACAGGCCGCTGAAAGTACCGCCGCCACCGGAGCTAGTTCTATTCGGTTGCTTCGAAGGAACGTCTCCATTTTCAGGCAAAACACGCGATAACATTAATGGCTGACCAAATGGTCTGGTGCCGGCGGCATACGGTATTGTTTCTGAAATACAGTACCAGTGATACTCGCATTAACTGCCACGCAAATACATGTATATGCTATTCGCTAAGGCTAAGCTATAACTACAGCTACAGCTACAGCTACGGCTACAGCTAGAACTAGAACTAGAACTACGTACATCCTGTACAGCTACGAGTGCGATTGAACTGAGAGTGCGTACATATTGTCTACGTTTCGACGACGCGATGTCCGCGCCGCCATACAACATGCGTAAGCACGTTGCGTACATACACGTACTCGTATATTGTACACCGTACATAAGCTGCACGGCATGAACGCCTGTAGCACACTACTTTAGGGATAGTAGGCGGCGCAGAGAATAAAGAAAATACTGTTGGTACTGTACCACAGCGATACCATAATGCCATACGCTATCGCAGGTGGTTCCTATGTACGTGTATACGCGGATGTACTAGCACAGCCGTCCACTGCAACACGATGTATTGCGATTTTCGACAAATAAAATATCTCCTACCTCGCCTAGCTACGGTGCACACCTCTACACACCTATGTATCTGCGTTGGTATACGTAGGCAGGCATGTAACCTAAGCGTACATACCCTTCTGTAGCTTAGCTGGTTAACGATCGATTGATCAACTCAAATTCTCTCATAACGCATTACAAATAGGTAGAGGTGCCAGCCTGAACTCGAAGCAATATTCGTAAACGATACAAGTTCCTGCAAGTATCACCTAGCTATGGTGCACACCTCTACACACCTAAAGTACTCTACTACCTATTCTGTACAGGTGTACACGTGCAATACCAATCTATACACATACGTAGGTACAATCGTGAAAATACCCATTTCGGTCTAGCGTTCTAGTTTCACTGCGTCTATCTCTCTACATACCGCGCGATACATCTCGGCCGTAGTAAGACTGAGACTGGTACAAGCCGACTCGACTTACATATTTGTATTTTGCGTACAGTATAAAGCATCATCGAGAGTGTTGCACGGTTCCAGCAAACGTATTCGAAATTCATCCAAAAAGTTGGCGTATCTATATAAAATATCGTATACATGTCTACACATACATCGTATAATTCGCTATCTGGTGCAGTCTACTCTACTCTACTCTACTCTACTCTACTGTACTGTACTGTACTGTACGAAAATAAGGTCACACCTATATAACACGCAACGATTAACAAACGAACACGTCGCTACTCACGTCAGTTTCCACTAGTACGAGATAAGCGTAAATGGAGAGATCTGACTTACGTACCAATCAATGTACCCATCAGTAGGCCGTTAGGCCCACCTATGCGCGTGTCAAGTTCAAAAAAGTTGGTCGTACACGGTATACAGATCTCTATTTAGGGCTCTCTATGTACACAGACACACGCCTATGCTTATGTCTACGAATAAATTGGCATCGTTTTTCTTCGTCGTCTATAGGTCTTAGTGCCCTCTTTTTTTTACAAACTGCCATCGTTTTCCTTTTGGTGGTTTTTGATAAAGTCCGGGCGGTCATACAGATACCAGATACCAGATACCAGATACCAGATAAGCGTTTAGATAATTAGTCGATGCCACTTTATCAGAGTATAGGTGTATACACTACACGCGTACATCGCTTTTTTTTCTAAAAAATTTCCCAAACTTCAAGAATATTATGTAATGGCCAATGTGTAGTTAGGCAGTACTGGGTACACGCTACACGCTACACGCTACACACTACACACTACACACACTGCTACCAACAATCGTAGTAGACGTTATTTGACGCGCAACCCTTCAGAAGTGATGCCAGTTCGCTGCTAACGAGCGCAAACGCATGCTACTTTCACCTTAAACGACGTCTATAATATAGGTATACACACACACACACACACACACACACACACACACACACACACGCGCGCGTTTATATGTAAGTAGCTGTATATGGTAGCGAACATTTTGAAACTAGTTTTAATGACGATGGACGCTAATTAACGAGTATGATTAAGTTATACGGGTTATGGTGTACATTGTGGGCTCACACAGCACAGCATCTCTTTTAAGTGATACGAATTGAAGGTAAGTTAAGGGGCTAGCTAGTAGCTCTATAGCTCTAGCTACACCTGCGTTGCGTTCAAGTAACAAAGCATTTTTTTTCTCTCTACGAATTGTAAACTGCTTCAAATTTTAGATTCGTAGTGTTTTTTTTTGTTTTTTTTTTGTTTTTTTGTTTTTTAATATTACACGATATAATAGTTTTTAGTTTAGTTTCCTTTTTTTGTTTGTTTTTTCCAGTTAAATTACCCGTATATGTAATTATTCGAGACACAAGTAAATGAAAATCTAGGTGTAGGCGTGACTGTAGTATTTAATTCCAAAGTTGCGCTAAAGTCAACTGGAATACAACACACTACACTGGCTCACAGAAGAGTAGTAACTTGTAAAATTGACAATACACGTGCTAGTACCAACAATAGTGATATACCTATACTTACCAACCTACCGAATACTAACTAACCAACATACAAACTGAAAACAACAGTAACAGTAACAGTAACAACAACGACAATAGCAACAACAACAGCAGCAGCAGCAGCAGCAGCAGCAGCAGCATCAGCAGCATCAGCAGCAGCAACACTAACAACACTAGCAGCAATTTTGCTCGAATAATGTACGTATGTACCCTGGGGGACGAGTACGCACTACGCATTATACGGGCACAATAGTTCATACGAGTAGATGAATCGTACTAATAATCGAAGCTACTAGTAAGACTAAGAGTAAGTGATAATGCTGCAGTTCAATACATAAATATGTATTATATACTGATAGGCGTAATGGATATACGCGCGTATGTATGTACCTATCAGTGTGCGTAGCTATGTAGCTATGCATTTATGCGTGGGCTTAGTGCGTATTGTGTAAGTGTACCGAGTAAGCGTGTACATACGTGGACAGGGCACTAGCAAATACAAGCGCAGGCGCACCTCACTGCATATAGGTAGCAGGTAGCAGGTAGCAGGTAGCCTAGGTACGTAACTACATTTATGCGTATTTGCATATGCGTTTGTACGCACACGTACCATACGGTAACGTACGAGTATGTTACGCGTAATTTGTGTAATTGCCAAATGCGATGCGGCTTTGCACACGTGTTTCGCATTCGGCAAAATCAGATCGAAATACTGCCGAATGCGCGTACTAGGCGAGAAAAGTAGGCGTAGTCGCGAGCATTAGGCGAACAATGTTTTCAACCATATTCGAGCGAATCAACCGCAATATTATACAGGTAAATTGGCCGAGGATGCTTAATTATCCATCTAGGTTATTACTGGTTGACACTCGAAACTACTCGCGAAGAAGCATAATTATTTCGAAAATTCTGCGTAAATACTTTTTTCCGCGCGCTTCTAAAGCGATATATGAGAAACGACAGCGGTCGATAACGCGTTATACGTACGTACGTACGTACGTACGTACGTACGTGTTGCGAATTTTTTTCGTATTGTTATGTATAACAAAATGTCGCCCGAAAAAAGCTTTTCAATTAATCAACAACTAGGTAGACGCGAAAAAAGGGAAATCATCTTTAACGAGGGGAAATAAAAATTCTGAAACTACGACACGTACGTATATTTTCAATTCGAAACGACTATTTATAGGAGTGCGACAGAGCGTTGTTTAGAAATTTCGCAATACCTAGTTCGGAAAAAGCAAAATCAATCCTTTTATTGTAACGTAAGCTAGAAAACGTTTGATTGTCGCGATCGACAACTCTCTAGCGCTACCTAATAAATCCGAACAGATTTGAGTTGAAAATAAAAATGATTTTGTACAACAGCGAGCGCTGGTACCTATCCTTCTGTACGAGTAAGATGGCAAAATTATAGCCAAAAAAGCTCGCATATGTAGGGTACTTGTTGTCCAACGTTCCTTTCCTAGGGGCATCACACCGCACCGCACCGCACCGCACCGCATCGCACCACCTAAGAATTTTTTACCCTGCGTAAATATTTTTTCAAATTTGTTAGTGCCACGACCACTGCTACACACCGTTTTACAGTTGGCACTTGAAATTTACGTAGTGCTCGTATTTTCAAAATTCAGTCCTCCTTGGGGGGGAGGGGGAGTTTTGACGCGCAACAATATATCTAAGCATTCGGAGTCGCAGTCGCAGTCGCAGTCGATATCTTTCGTTATCGCGTAGGTACCATAATTTTTATAGCGTATATCTCTTCGAATACACATTCCGGTGCTTCGCCATGGCTTCGCAACAATTTAAAACTACGTGCGTAAGTACTCGTACGTATTGTTTTACGATACAGCCGGCCTTTAGTATAGTATGTATGTACATACGTAAATGTAAACGTAAATGTACATGCACAAAGGTCATCTAACATATGTACGATATTTGTATACAAATACACGCGTACGGTACGTCTACGTAGTACCTACGTAAATATAATTAGGTATTTTAAATGACAGCGATAATGGACACGGAGGAGGAGGAGGAGAAGAAGAAGAAGAAGAAGAAGAAGAAGATGGCGGAGACGTGCAAGGCAGAAAAGAAAGAAGAAAAAATGTAGGTAACACAGACCCGGGTAATACGCAGCAAATATCCAACACGTACCTCTCTAGTCTCTATTTACTGCTGGCTAGTGGCTAGTGGCTAGTGGCTAGTGGCTAGTGGCTAGTGGCTAGTAGCTACTCACTTCAGCGTCAGCTTCCTAATTCAATTCGCATCCATTCGTTACGTGGCTATGTAAATGCGGTTCGTGAATCATACTACCTTTACGGAGTACGTAATACGACGCATGGTATGTCGTTTGTAGATGTATCGCTTATAAGGTTCGAGCTTTCGTTACGTCAAACGAGACACTCTGACCGATTTTGTTCACCCATCACTCGCAAGCATTAATTAATCTCTCTCTCTCTCTCTCTCTCCCCCCTCTCCCCCCATCTCTCTCTCTCTCTCTCTCAGTCAGCGCGTATAAAGCGCATTGCGAATACTCTCGCCGTTACGTCTCTCTCCCGCCCAACTAGGTACGTACAACATACTACATACGGTACAATCGTACGAGAGAGCTGTCTTCAGTTTCGATATCACTTCGATACGATCGCGAATCGCGTACCGTACCGTATCGTATTTCAGTATTTGCAGGGCTGTTTTTGTTGCGTGTTACCGGCGCGACAATCAAGAATAATAATAATATGGTAAATTGGACGGAAACAGAACAGTGCGGAGGTGGCAGACAGACCGGAAGAAACGGAGCGCGACAGCGACACAAGAACAGAAAAAAAAATGCGTACTTTCGGGCAAAGAGGTAGACCTTCGTTGAGATCTGCCCCCGCCGAAAACGGTAAAACTGCGAACACCACCGAACAATCGCCTCTTGCGAGCCGTTTCCGTTACTGCAGCCGACTGACGATTGACAACGTTATTCATCCAACCGTAATCTGCTTTAATAATATACTTAATAATACGCAATAAAATAATAACGAATAATAACGATAACGATAACGATAACGATAAGTTGTAGGTAACTACAAAACGTAGGTACTATATAAATCCGTAAGCCAAATTTGCGCTTTAAATAAAAATTCGTTGGCAATTTTTTCGTCGACTACCTACTAGTACCGCATACAAAGTGGACGGATCAGTTTTTGCCGAAGAAAACAAAACTCATTTTTCATACTGGCGACATTGTAACGCGTTAATGCGTGCCCGCCGCGAAAGCTGCCGAACTTTGAAAACTTCAAAGTTTACCTAATTTTTGACAAACATCTCGCGAAGGAAGTATTTTGTAGGCAAACACGGATGGCTGAAACTATATTTGTGCGACATTAGTCGCACAAATATACGAGTATGTGTACATAACATATTCGAAGAGAGGCCAATTCTAATCTGAATTGATGAAAGCGGAAGAAAAATCGGAAGCATGACGGATAGGCTAGCTAGCTAGCTGGCTGGCTGGCTGGCTGGCGAGTGGATGTTTGAGCGGGCGACTGGGTAGTTGGCCAGGGCAGAGCTCGATACGCGAATTACGAATTTATTCCAAGTGGTCAGATGGATACCATTTTACCTACTCGCGCCACGTACGATGTACGCGTACAAGAGACCACAGGTCGAACTTTATATGTATTGTACCTCCACCAACCGATCTACCTATCTACTTACCTATCTACCTATTTACCTGCTTGCCTACTTTCCCGTATACTTGTTCGTCTACCGCTTGCAACTAAGCACGCACCTGCATATGTAGAACTATTCGCTGTACGTTGAACATACAAGTACCTACATAATGCACTGAATCAAACATGCGTACAATAATGTGCCGATGTACCTTCAATACGATATGTGCTTCTATACCTTCATATTATAAGTACAAATACTCACGCAGGCAAATAGATAGGTAAGTAGGTAAGTAGGAAAGTAGATAGGAAGGAAGGAAGGAAGGAAAGAAGGAAAGAAAGAAAGGAACGAACGAACGAACAAACGTGCGAGCAATTGATATTTTTTCCAAAATTTAAAACAATAACGTTGATTTCTTTCGCAGAATAGAAGAAAGGTACATTTTGTATGATACGACATGTATACAGCTGTATACAGTACATATATATGTACCTCTTATTATGTATTGTGTACGAGATCGTGCGATCATTTTCCGTGATCTCGGTTTGTTTTACATAGCGCACGCCCGCCCGCCCGCCCGCCCTAATAACGAGTACTTACTGAACTTGTATGCGAAGTTTCGACGTGATCTCGGTTTGCCCATAAAACGCGTACTGTTTATCCGATCAAGCACCGATCTCAGTTTTTACTTGAAACATTATAATCTCGTGTATCACATCACATCACAAAAATGTGATGTGATGTGATGTGATACACGAGTATGAATAATTAAGCTGGGTACCCACATAGGTGACCTTTGTTGTACTTCTTAATCAAGTTCCAAAATGTGTACTTAAAATTGTCACATACAATCGTGGATTAGGTCATACTCGTGATCCGCGGAAGTGTGAAAAATGATCTCAGAATAACGCTGTGTATATGACTGATCTCGGATCGATACAAGTATGTCTATATACTATACAGTACATATACATTCATACGTGGGCGCTACAGTGTACATACTTATTAGCAGTTATAGCTTTGGCTAGATACTGGTTGAGGTAGGTAGTCAGTACGGTACGCAACGCAACGCAACGCAACGCAACGCAACGCAACGCAACTAAAGGAAGTAGATATGCACCTAATTAAGTAGTAGCATGTAAATAAAGCATATCTACGTGTAAAGATGAAAGTGTACTGTTGTAGGAGGATGGGATGGAAGAGTGTTGATTAGAATGGCTGCAGCCTGCGCAGTAAGATAAGCGCAACTAGCGAAAAACTGACGCAGTCTGGAGCGACGCACATTGCTTTGCTACATCTACATACGTACCAGTCAGTATAATATGTATAAGTACAAGTACATTACATACTGGTGGTACAAACACGTAGACCTACTAAAGACGTACCTCTACCTCTACCTCTACCTCTACCTCTACCTCTACCTCTACCACTACCTTCTACTTCTATCTACACGAATGTCGAAAGGAACATATATACGTAAGTAGATGTAGGTAATTAGCTATACACGTGCAGCCTGCACTGTCTACGTAGAATACATAAGTGTAAACAATGGCGATGGCGATGGCGATGCTGATGGCGCCGTACTGTACCAGCTTACCAAGTCTTATCTACTTGAGGTGTACGTAGAGGTCTAGATACTAAGATAGAGAGGTACCTACTACCTAGCGCATACCATACGCAGTTCTACGTACATACGTAAATGTCAAAAAATAAAGAATAAAAAAACAAGAAACGAATAAGAAATGAAAAGAATAGTAATAAAAATTTTACGAACGATTAGCGAAGCAGACCTGAAGTGGAGGTAATCGGTGGTGAAACGACGCTCAATAAAGCACCTGCGCCAGCAGGGCCGACGCCAGTGAAGGTGCCTCGCGCCGACGTAGACATAGCCGAAGCGTTGCTCGTAACGTGATGCGCTTTTCTCGGTGGTTCGGCTGGCGCTGTCAAACGAGGAGTGCAGATACCAATGTCAATGCCAATTCCACCACTACCACTACCGCTGGTCATCGTAGTCGTAGTCGTCGTAGTCGTCGTAGTCGTCGTAGTCGTCGTTGCCGTCATTATTTTCATTTCATTCGCTTGTTTTATAATTTGATACGTATTATCGATTTCCTCATTTGCTTCTTCTTCAAGATCACGACCTACACCACACGTCATCGCGTAGCTCTCGTTAAAATGCGCAGCGGAAAACTTGCGTGTTTTAATCACGCTCGGGCATTAGAACGGCGTACGTTGCGTGCGTACACCGACGAAGGTAAGGCTACCTACCTACCTACCTACCTACCTACCTACCTACCTACCAACCAACCTATCGAACAGCCTATCGCTCGTCTACTGACCAACATGTACTCAATGCTCTCTGCTCATTGCCGTACATCACATATCACATATCACATATCACATATCACATATCACGTACCATGTACACAGTACAGTGGTGTGGTAGCGTTAGTGTACAAGAACACGTGGTATTCAATACGCCGCATTTACTATCTGGCATGTTTGACGAATAACGCGCCTTTTTTTGCCTATGTTGCAGGAACAGACCGATACGTAGTATTACGAGCCACGATTCGTTAGCTATAACCGATTTCTTAATTGTTAGCCTCGTTCGGTCACCTAATTATACCTAGGCCTACTATTTATACTCGTGCGATGAATTATTATTGGTAAACTGTTGCACGTAAAAAGTTGTTACGCATCGCCAGTTTTGAATATTTACAATTAGGTACACGTGCCTTGCTTACTTAGCTTACTTAGCTTACCTAGCTTAGTTTACCTAGCGTACCTAGACTACCTGCTATACGTAATACCAGTCCAGCTAAATAGCTTTACATCTCAGATGCGGCCACTCGCCGGCCAACGACGACAAATGTAACGAAAAAAAATACAAAAATCGATAAATACACAGCGCAAAACGTTGACCACCGGTACGGCGCTGCGGCAGTGCGGACATTGCGAAGAAATTTTACTTTCTACCTTCCGGCTACGCTGTACGCCTGGCGAAGTGAACTATGCCGGGTGTACTACACCAAATATCTGGGCATGCCTAAAGTCGTGTTAAGGTATAAACCAGTCGACTAATAAGACCAACCGGCTACTCGTACAACTGGTAAGGTACGCATCGAGCGCATGCATTACACTGACGAGTCGTCAACTCGAGCTCGGTACCTTTTTGCGACTCAGCGCGTGGGAACTTCCCAACTTCCCTCGGCGCTTTGGTTTCCTCGTCTCGGGTGAGTCCTCATTACCCGAGACGAGGGTACAGGTCAGGGAGGCAAGGTGGGCACGTCAAAGAACGAGATGGTCGCCGATAATCCGCATCCCAGTGACCAAGCTGATGTGGTTACGAAGTGTACCCGATGATGGACGGTGAAAAGGGCGACGGTGACGCGAAGGCGTTGCTGTTCGTCCGATGACGCTGGCGTCAACGGGTAGCGAAGGTGTTGACGGCAGTGAGGCTTCAGCCAACCCATCGTCGATAGTCTCTCGGGAGGCGCAATTCATTGTGAAAACGGCGGTGTCGCCCGATGAGTGAGGCGTTCGGCGCTCTGAACGCTAGCACACTCACAGACGAGGAGTACATTGATGTACTCCGCGGAAGCGCCCAAAAACACGCGATGTAATACGAAGAGGTTGTCGCGGGGATCAACAAGTCATTCAGCTCGCTTTTGCAGGCTAAATTGGCTGGCTCGATGGTAGGGGTCAGCGAGGTACTTGATGCCTTAGCGTCGCACCAGAGGAGTGAAACCATGCCAGCAGCGCGTGAGGGAGAACTTTGCCCAGCGAGAGACTGGCGGAGTAGAAATTCTGGCCATTATGGTGTCGGAGGGTGCAACACGAGTTCAGAAGACAGGGACAGAGGGTGCAGTGCAGCGAAGGTGCGGCTTGGGAGTTCCAGCTGGTGGAATCCCATTGGCTCGGGAAACGGCATCGCGGGAGGAAACCGCCGGCTGAGAGCGCTCCTGTGTGGTTGCGGTTGTGCCCAGTGCTGGTAAAGCATCGTACACGTAAGTGGCATCGGTGCCCGCATCAAAGGCCAAAGCGCGGCTGACTGAGAAGATTTTGGTCGAGGACCTGCGCGTTGTGAACGTCTTTAGCACGCGATGTGGCACTCTGGTCACGCGTGGCGATGTTGCCTCGAGGATGCAACTCCTAAACTCGACGGCTCTCACCAGTGCGCGGGCCTGTTTGCTCAGTGCCTTCAAGATTATCTACCCAGAATGAAGATTTACGATGTACGCTCGGACTTGTCCGAAAATAACGTCGCGAACGTCATCTCCAGACTGCAACCTGTCAGGCCACGAGGCCTTTCGGCCGATAAGGCCTATGCTCGGCAAGTGGCTCGAGAGGGTGATGGTGCAGTGACTGGGACCCGTCCTCAATGAGGTGTTAGACTCGAGCCAGTATGGGTTTATACCCAGTAAGAATACCGAGGATGCGATAAATTCGATGTATTGCGCAATTGACGACTTCCAAATGGATGATTGGTCACCCACTGGGAAATCGATGAAGTACATGGTCTGACTGTTTTTTGACATTTCGGGTGTGTTTGACTCAGCCAGCTGGGGACAGGTTGTGAAAGTCTTTATGTGGGTGGGCGTTGAGTCATGGATGATGGCGCTCATCGCCGACTACTACTCTGGGCAGTGTGCACATCTGACCACACCCTTAGGGGCTTGTGAGAGAGCCGGCCGGACTAGAGTACAGCGCAGGGATCCATCCTTGGACTACCCTCATGGTGTACACTGTTCAACGATTTGCTCAAACTGTCGTGGCCAAGCTATGTGCGGAAGTTTGCGTACGCTGACGATGTGGTTCTGAAGATCGCGTCACACAGTCGCAGGGAATGGTTTCCCAGTGAGGAGCACCGTCAGGACTTCGTTCCAATACCGCAAAGTTTGAAGCGATGTTTTTCATAGAGAAGTTGGAGTGCGGTTTATCGATTCCCGATAAGCGACGCCAACGTGACCACAAAAGACACGATGAAATACTTGGGTGTAACCGTTGACTGCGGGCGCAACTTTGCGGAGCACACTCGAATCGTGTGTGACGCTTCGTACGCTGGTCTCGTACCTTTGGTGCGAGCCAAGTGGAGAGTTTGGTTTGGGATCGCGAAAACAATTTACCACAGCACAGTGGAGAGTATCGTATGCTATGCAGCGAGCGTGTTTGCCGTGGCTGCGCACAGGCCCATCGTACAGTGGTGGCTAAGATCAACGCAGCACTCTGCGCTGATCACCCAGTGCAAAGCGTATCGAACAACCACCATTCTCAGCCTGTGTTTGCTGGCAGGTGTGATACCGCTCAACTATGATGTGGTTGAGAGGACTGCATTATATCAAAGGACTGCGAATGGGGGAAACAGTCTCCCTTGGAAACGCTGCGTTCTACGCTGGCAGTCAAATGGTGGGTGAGCGCCTAAGGAGGAATGTTCACAATGAAATCGCTTGTATGTGAGAAGACGAGTAGTAGACAGCGGAGGTTGGATGGCCACTCTACCAGTTCATACCGAGTGTGACCGAGTGGCTGGGAAAGAAATGTCTGGTGCCAAACGCGTACTTAACACATCCCGATTCAACATCGAACTGGTCGAACCGCTGCAGTGTTCAGGCGGTAAGATGCGCGTGAATCCAGATCACGTGCTGGTCATCGGTGAGTGTGAGCTTCTTGCCGATTGTTCAGAGTGGCTGAGAAGGCTGTTGAAGCGTGAGCCAAGGGCTCGGACTGATTTGTTTGAGAACAAAGCCACGTTCCGTTTGCTGTGCGAGTTGGCTCGCGATTGCCTCGCTTCCCAAAGCTCAGAGAGTGAATGGTGCGAAAGTTGCCAAGTTGGAACTCGCTACGCAAATGACAATCGTTCAATTTGAACGTTTTGGCAAGTGGTAAGCAACCGATGTCGGCCTAGACGCTGAATGATGACTACTGGTTGAACAAACCCATGGCAAACTTGTTGAGGTATAAGATCGAAAGGTCAGATGCGTACTGGGGGGTGGTGGTGGGTGGACGGTATTCAGCTTGAAAATACGGCTGTAACACGACGAATGAAATAATTTTTCACCCGCAAAGGGATGACTTCTGATCAGTGGGTACCGGAAGTGAAGTAACTGGTCGCTGGATGGGTTGGGCCAGCCACCAAGCGCTGGCATAGTTGTTCGGATTCGCGTGTAAAACTTCGGCAGTGATTTTTCATTTCATCGCCAAGGTGTTGGACGCGAATCCGGACAACTATGCCATATCCCTACATGGGGCCTTCATTGAGGGGGGGTTGTTGTAGGTTGGTGGTGAAAAAATTACATCCTAAACGTCCTTGCTGTACCAGGGTAAGTAAGCTATTTTTCGCTTCGACTGAAACTACAAATTCCTACACCACCTGTGGCTGTTCCATACGCGCCGCGCCGCACTGCGCCGTACTGTGGCGAGTAATTTTGGATTTTTGCTGTTTTTTCATCGTTTTTAGGCAATTTTTGAAAATTCAATCGTTTCTCGCTTGAATTTTTACTGTGTCAGATTTTTCGGATTTGGCTTTGCCTGCTGACACGTCGTCTGGCTGGCTGGCTGGCCAACGATTAACCTTGTATCTGGTTCTATGCTAGCTATAGTAGCTGGCTACGTACTCGCGACCGAACATATTCGCTATCGTATTGATGGTAGTAAGCCACAATGCTATTAACAACGTTTCGGTAGCACAGCATTCGAAATCATTATTTATTAATTAATTGCTGTTGTTTCGTTCGCGTATAAACGCAAACCCACACGGTTATGGAGGAGAAGGAGAAGGAGGAGGAGGAGGAGAGTAATAATGGCGTATAAGTTAGTGAATTTTC
>FIZR01009402.1:0-13604 GCA_900060175.1 Ferrisia virgata
AAATTAAAATAAAGTGAACAGGGCGCGGAAACTACAATGTTCATTATCCTACTAAATCGGTCTGCAACTACTGCTAAAAGGGGTTTTTTAGATTTGGAGAAACGCCAGTCTTTAGCTACTTTTGAAAAGCATTCCATCAAAGGATGGTGATCTATTTCCAATCTCTTAACAACAAATTTAAAAGCCAAGTAGGATCTTCTGACTGAAAGTGGTGGAATTTTAGATTCTGCCAACATAGCAGGGATAGGAGTGGTTTTCATAAATCTGCAAGCTAATCTAATACATGCATATTGAAATCTGTCAAGTGTTGAAAGTGATGTTTTACTAGCATTTCCAAACAAAATGGACCCATAATCTATTTTTGGTCTGATGACAGCCTTATAGATCAACAGAAGTATACTGGGATCAACACCCCAGAATGTGCCAGCTAAGCACTTGAGCAGATTCAAGTTTTTAAACACAGATACACTCAGTTGGCGAATGTGTTCCTTCCAAGTCAAGTTACTAAGATAAGTCCTAGGTATTTTGTTGAATCCTTGAGAGACTGTACCAATAGTCCATCAGTGTGGTGAGAATTTTTCAAAAAAATTACTATACTTGAAAAAAAAAAGAGCCATGTGCCAAAAAATTCCTTAAATACCCCCTTAGTTATCTATGGGTTTGTTCGTGAACAGCGTTAACTCGTGAAATTTTTTTATTTTAATTTTTAAAGCTCAAAAATTCAAAAAGTGTAGTAGTTGATCGCTGAAATTTTCATTTTTCCAGTAGTTGATTACCTAAAATAACGTTTGAAATTAGTCTAATAAAGGGTATAGCCGGGTAAGAGGTGATTTTAATCCTAGCCCAGATTTTCGATCTAATGCCCACGGTTAGTGTACCTTGATGTGAAAAAATTCTAGTTATGGTCATTTTATTATATGATTTTTTATAATTTTTAATTTCAACGCAAGCAAATGAAATTTTCTATTCTTTGTCACGTAGGTACCTCTCGTAGAGGTGTGTTTACGATAATTTTTTTCATCAATTTTGGTGCACTCCCTTCTCGTAGTTTCGGCCATTTGAAATTTTCAACTGTAATAAAAAAGCTCATAACGAAGTTCGACTACTTTTTAAAAATTTCCCAAAACGTGGTACCCAATCTCTAAGACAGTATTTTTTTGGACGAATGAATTTTTCCATTTTTTTCTCGTTTCAGAGTTGATAATTAAAAACAATTAAGCAAAATACAAAGAATAATGTTAATTTGAAATTATGGCGCAGTCGAATCTATTCGAATGGATGCTTATTCGGAATTTTCGCCATTATTAAGAAATTTCAACCATATCAGTTCCGTTAGAAGTTTCTGCTGGATTTCTCGAAAACAACTAAACGGAATTCGATGAATTTAGGATATGTTTGTAGAAAACGCTGTCCCCGACACGTGTACAGAGTGCAGTTTATGATTTTTAGCCTGATTTTTTATGTCACATTGCCAATGAAAACCTGGCTATTGCAGTCTATCGACCAATGGCGAAAGAGGGAGGGGGAGGGATATCAACAAAATCCATTTTAGGATCCTAGAAAATCATTACGGCGATTTTTAGCCATGTTAGATACTTATTTATTTCTCCCTCTAATATTAAAATAATTTACTTCGCATGATACCGACCAAAATCGTTCCAATTCGGTCAATCAGATCAGTTTGGCGGCGGATTAGACATATATGAGTGGGGGTGACCTAGGGTCAAAATTCAGTTTTACTCCCTTTTGGGAGAGGGGGTGTCGAGGGGCCAAAAACGCAAAAATCGTCTTTTTTCAGACTAATTGATAGGAAATAAAAAATTGTAAATTATATCCGAAAATCAACCTTCTAAGTCAATTAGGAGGGGAGATATGAGGGTTTTTCTCCTTTTTCACCTTGAAAAAGAGCTGTTCTGCCCTCCATTTCCCCACCAAATTAAACTAGGAAGTAGATCGTGAACTAAAAATTTTAGAAATTTCAAATCTCGAAAATGTTAATAATTTTACATTTTTTGAAGCATTTATAGGATATGGATATCACTATCCAATAACGCGAGTAAAACGCCGATCGATGTCTATAAGTACAAAAGATTTTATTAATTAATATCTACATAGAAGAGGAAACACATGAATATTTATACATAATCGTACGTACCTATAAGTACTAAAGAAATCGAAAAACGGTGCTGTTTACACGCATATGTTTCTAGTTGGAATCATCATTGAAAGCTAACATATAGCACAATGATTAAATATAAATACAGTACGAACGAATTATACGAAGATAAAGAAAAGTTCAGTGTTGCCCTTTAAAGAAAAGATTTCATTACATCCCCCTCCCCAAGAGGTGAGGTTAAGTAACCGAAGAAATATCATTAGCAGGGAGTACATAAGTAACTTTGAAACGTGGTAATAATTTGTATCCTTTTTTTTTATGACCAGTATCAACTTCATATAGACTATTTGAGATTTTTTTTATTATTTGGAATGGCCCGAGTCGTATTTCTTCAAGTTTGTTTCTGTTCAACTTTGATTTGTTTTCGACATATATCCAATCCTTTTCTTCAAAGTTGTGAGATGTCCGATTTTTATCGTATAATTTTTTATTATAATGGTAGTTTCTTAATGAATTTTGGTATTCCATTTCTTTATCTTTAGATAGGTCACTGGTTTCCATTAAGAGAAGTTCTTTTGGTACAATGGGATCTATTTTTCCAAATGGTAGGTACTCAGGACTATATCCTGTCACTGAATGATCTGTTTGATTGTACTCGTCTATGCATTTGTCAGCTATTTTTGACCATGCTCGTGATTTGGTCTCATTCTGTTTACATGTAATAAAATCCCTTGCTAATTCCAGGTCGTAGATTATGAACATAGTGTTAGTTTTCACACCGGAAGGCTTTGTTAGCTATATCTGATCGCCAACTTTATTCCTGTGCTGTATTCGCTGAAAATAACGCTTGTACTTAACTCAAGAGGGTTAAAACAGACGTTATACGTGAAATATGTTTGGAAATTTTTTCAGAAATTTATTCATTAATGAGAAAATTTGAATGCCAGTCGAGGCGGGACTATTTCTTTACGAGCCTGAGCTATTGGTTCACATTTTGATTGCTTCAAGTAGTGTAAGCGTCGAGCGGTAGAGTGCACCACTACAGTTCCCCATCATCTCACTCTCTCTCTCCACCCTCTTCCACTTTTTAAATTATCGAAGAAAGTGGTGAAAAGCTAAAAATACTTATTTCGAAAGAGGATGCGGGTAAAAGTGGCTGAAAACGTAAAGAAATGGACGTTGGCTACAGAAATTTATTCATTAATGAGAAAATTCAGGTGCCAGTCGAGGCGGGACTATTTCTTTACAAGCCTAAGCTATTGGTTCACATTTTGATTGCTCTGAGTAGTGTAAGCGTTGAGCGGTCGAATGCGCCGTTAAAATTGCCCACTATGTCCCTTTCCCTTGATAACTTTTGTACTTCATACCTGGATTCAGGTCACCTGATTAAGACGTTTTTGTTTATTAAACTGTAGGGTATGGAGTTCTTGTACTAAGGATTGGATTGAATTTAGCATGTCAGGAAATTCGGATAAATTTGCCGGGTATAGTCCGTGAAAAACAATTGTAATTGGTCGTGCTCTTATTTACTTATTTAATTACTATCACACACATATGTGTAGAACTCACTTAATAAATTTTTATGTATCTGATACATGATCAACTATGCAATTTTATTATCAGTATATAGTTACCTATCTTACTGATGTGGTAGAATTTCTGAGGAAAGCAAAGATTAGGTATTTTTCTAGCTGATAAGAACCGCTTAAAATTTATTTATTTTCGAAAGTAAGCGGTGAATACAGATCTTGCTTCAATCTAGCGTTGATAAAATAAACAAAAAATCAGATTCAATGGGGCTAAAAAGTCGAGATCGCCAACAGGCGCACTTCAGCTATCCTACTAAATGTTCTCCTAGCTCAGTTGGGGAGGAATTATACGAGAAGCAGACTTAAAAAATAAGAAAACCCGACCAAATTATCACATTTTCGGTGCTGTGAAGGGGTGAAAGAGCATTAAATTTTAAATACATATTTAAAATTTTTTGAATAGATTAAGTAGGTTACGTATACCAATGCAGTAGCATATACATAGATTGAGTGGTATTTCATTAAGTTTACTCGACTAAACTAAATTCAAGTGTAACATTTGTGTTCATTAAAAGTTGAAAAAACAAAGTAAAATAACAACCAAAAAAATCTTGAAAATCCGGTGTAAATATAACACATAAAAATGCATTTCTCGCTTAAAACGAGTCATGGTCAGATGACTTGATTTCAGCGTTACTATTTCTTGAACTGAAGAGTGCGTAATACTTGAACTTGCGAGTATATCGTATCCAGCAAGTCCGGAAAGGAGAATAAGTTGACAGGCTGTAATCCAAAAGCGAGAATCGTGATTGGTCGTTGAATAATTGTCTGAAATGTGTGAACAAGTCGACGATCTTTCGTTTCCAACAGATACCAAGGACTATTGTAAATTTCAGATGCAACAACGTCATTCTGAAAAATGAGTTGAAATCGTAGTTGATGAGCGAAACATTTCACCGGTGATTTGAACTCGATGAAAACTTTCAATTAGATCTGTATATGACGTAGAATTGATTTGCTTACCATGTTTTGAAAGCTCTCTCCAATATAACACTGAACGAACCAAGCCAATGAAACCCATACTGCGAATGATACCATTAACATAGGTTGATAAAATTCTTTTGTTTCCATTACCTACAACGAAATACCAATGAAAAATTTCAAACTTGAATGTATTTCAATAAATGCTAATCTATAATTGAACTTGATTTATCCTACCGAAGAAATTAAAAATACAGTGATAATCGCTACCAAACGATTTCCCGGTACCATCAGTGATATAACGAATTGAACTGCGTCGGCGTATGATTTTGTAATGCTGTAAAACATAATGTGTTCCTTTTGTACATATTTAATACGATTAAGAAAATAATAATCTAGTCTTCAAGCGTTATTTAATTTTGAATTTATATTTTTTATTTTTATTATTTTTCCCTCCAAAACTGAAAAAAAAGCATCACTTTGCGATGGAGCTGGAAAGTTGAGACCCCCAAAAGACGCATCTAAGAACCTACATACCAAATTTCAACTTCTTAAGTCAATTTGTCGGGAAGATAGGGGAAGAGCAACCCTTTTTCAAGGTCAAAAGGGGGAAAGCCCTCATATCTCCCTTCTTAGTTTATTTAGGAAAGTGATTTTTGGATATATTGTAGAACATTAGATTTTTATCGATTGGCTCAAAAAGAAACAATTTTTGCGTTTTTTGCCAATTCGGCACCCTCTTCCCCCAAATCGGGCATTGCTGAATTTTGACTCAAGATCATCTTTGATGTCGGGCGAGAGGGAGGAGTGCAGTGAGACTGAAAAGTCGAAACTGCCAAAATACGCATCCAAGGTTCCATTAAATGTACATCCCAAATTTCAACTTCCCAATTCAACACGTTGGGAAAATGGGAGGAACATCCCTTTTCCATGACCAAACCCTCATATTTCCCCCTAATTGATCTAGGTTGATTATTTTTGGATATATTGTACAACTTTGGATTCTCTATTAGCTGGTTTAGAAAGGAAAAATTTTTGCGGTTTTAACCCCTCAGCAACACCTCCCCCAAAATAGGTTATAATTAAATTTTGACTCAAGGTCATCCCCACTCATATATATCTAATCCGTCGCCAAAATGAGCTGTTGACCGAAGTGGAGCGATTTTGGTCTGTATTTAGCAAATTGGATGATTTTAGTATTTGGGGAAAATATATTAAAGAAAAGAAATAAATAAAAAATACTTAAAACTCTTTGCGCGCAATGAGTACGCATCAGTTGTATCCTGGACTGATTTTATAATTTTGAATTGAAATGTCGTTATTATTTATTCCATCAATGGTTGAGCTTGACCCTGAATTGATTTGTAGAGAAGCTCAACTGTTGACAGGACAACTAATGACGGCATTTTAACTGAAAATCATAAAATCAAACAGAGGTTAAGGTCTACAGTTGACGGATCAACTTTCTTTAATTTTCTTTAATATTTCAACTTAAAATCACTAAGTCAATCCAGAGTCAAGGTTAACTGTTTATTAGTCAACTTTAAACATCTTTGATTTTCCTCAACATTTCAACTTGAAATCATATAATTAACCGGGGTCAAGGTCAACTAATTTTCATCGACATTTCAAATTGAAATCTTAAAATTAATCCAGAGTCAATGTCAACTGTTGAAATCATAAAATTGATTTAAGGTCAAGGTCCACTCGTTCGTTGCTTTCTTTCAATGCCGATAAAGTTCATGTTGCTATCAAACAAATCTTCACACAGTCTAAGTGAGGTATACTAGTTATCTGTGCATATTAATCTTGTCTATGAATTCAAATTGATGAATAGATTTACCAACCAATTGACGATATTATCCGGTCGATTACTCACTGGATTTACTGGCTGTTGACAGACATAAATTTCAAAATTTGAGAGGTACAGATTTTTATTGTCTATGCAGGAATAAATTTTGATGCTGTATTGTCCTGGTTTGCGAGGTAAATATTGCCGAAAATGGCAGAGACCTCTACATGGTGCCAAGGTTTCATTTATGCAAAGATAATCGGAAGCATCGAAATTTACAATACAATTGTTCTTAAACATTTTTGTAATGTCTCAAACTAGAGCCAATTTATCCACTTCTTTTCGATCATTTCTCGATTGAAATTCGTCGAAGCGAAGATTTTGCGTGATAAATCGAAACCGCTTTTTGGACATAGTTACTCTGAATATTTCTATTCCACTAACATCGTTATTTCATAAGTCAGTTGGATTTACATAGCTGATCTTATGAATGCCTACCATATACAATAAACCAATCACCACCAATACATTAATTTTTTCATTTGTATGCTGAAGAATTAATACAGGCATTGTGTGGTCTACGAATAACCACCATGCGTCGAACATGGTTGGTGAATTTCGGGCAATAGCAGTTGCAGTCTCTCTTCTCATTTGTAAAGGTGGTACAAAGTTTGCAGACCTTTCTCAGGGATGCCGCCATATTGTATTATCTCTCGAAGATACTGCTGGCCCACAAGGAACAAGTTGCTGAGCAGGTGGTTGCCCTGGAGGTTGGGCAGCCAGTGCTTGTTCTCCACCACCACCATCAAAGTCATCGTCTGTGTAACTCTGCTCACTGTTGGTGGAGGACATATCTTGGGATAGATGGTCCTCAGCGTTGTCGCTATTATTTGCAAATTCCTCCACCGCAGGCTCTTTTTTTCATATGCGGGGATTCCCTCTCGTGATACCACTTTAGATAGCATTATTAGCGGGGAATCTCTCGCTATGACACCATTCAAGGTTGTTTGCGGGGATTCCCTCTTATGATATCATTTAATAGAAATGTGACATGGTACCTTTTCAATTATGGCCAGTTTTTCCAGAACACGGTAGTAATGCTCAGTACTCCTTGCACATAAAGAGTAAACATTGAAAGAATGTAAGTTCTGATACTTTTTACATTGTCAGTATAAATTTAACTCTTACACTCACTGTTTCTCAACAACTAATTTTCGTCACACCTCCTCAATATTCCAACTTGAAATCAAAAAATCAACCAGGATCAGAGTCTACTGTTGACGGGTAAACCAATGACGGGTAAACTGTAGGATGTGCTATTAAACATCTGTTATTTCCTCAACATTTAAATTTAAAATCATAAAAATCAACCAGGATCAAAATCGACTAATTTCCCTCAACATTTCGACTTGAAATCATAAAATAGTCCAGCGTCAAGGTCAACTGTTTATGGGTCAACTTTAAACATCTTTAATTTTCTTCAAAGTGCCGGCATGGTGTAGTGGCTAAACCGCAGCTTATTAAACAAAAAGTCGTGGGTTCGAATCCCACTATGGACAGAACGTACGTGTAATGCATTGCGTGCATTTTACAACTATTACAAGCTTACATTCCGAGCACTGCCAATTACAACAGGGGTAATTAGACAGCACGCCGTCTATTATCAGAATCAAAAAGCTTGTAACTGGTTTGAGCGTTTACTCGTGACCCACTCCTGAACTCAGGGTTGTAAAAATCCGGCTAGTGATGCGGTGAGTTACCTGTAGATAGCGTAGAATGCAATGGGAAACTACTACGTGAAAGCTCAATAAAAAGACCTTCCTAGAAACCATCCTAATTCTACTGGCATGGAGGACATGTTTGTGTTAGCTTTACCCATGTGGGTGTATCAAAGGATGGCAGATGGTTGATTTCAGGCGATTTGAGACCCATTTTGTTTGAATTTTTCTCAATACTTCAGCTTATAGTTTGATTAAAAATATGTGGGATACGAGGCTGATAGCTGGTTTGAGAGCTTCTGATTTCCTTCTCCTCCCTCCTCCACATTGTAGTTCATCCATTCTGTAGCCACATAAAATTCAAAACGTTGGTATAAAAATGAGTTTATTCGAATATTTTTCAAAACAAATTGATAGATAAATGAAGTTCAAAAACGCAACATGGACTTTTTCTGGTGGTGGGGAGAAGGGCTACAAAAATACGAATTGTAATTATATAATTTTCAACTTGAATCCTGTTTTTTCATCTTCTTAAACAACGATGGTTTTAGTGATGAGATTGTTTGATGCCTGAACGAAACGAGAATTTTTCTACATTTCAATGCACAACACTCTTTTTTATAGAACGAAGAATGTACTATGTTAAAATTGATTAAAAATACTGCAAAGGGCCCCTAAAGGGGGTTGCGGGGCTACAGCCCCCCAGCCCTTGTTTAATCCAGGTCTGTAAATTAAGCTGAAAAGTTGGGATTTGGCATAAAAACTTAGTAGGAACCATAGATGCGTGTTTTAAAGGGTTTCGACTTTTGAGATTCATTACACCCCTTTGCAGTTTTGAAAATATGGGGTTTTTGGCGCTAATCCTTCAAGAAAGTGACGGATGGTCCTTGCAATTTTCGAACCATTGCGATTTTTTGTCAAACTGCTCAAATTTGAAAGCTTATAATTTGAGATTGGTTTGACTAGATAGAGATGAATATCCAAAAGAGATTCGCAACTGATGATCGTAATTTTGAGTTGAAAACTCAAGTTTTCATGATGCGCGCATCACTTATAAACTTTTTCATGTTCGTTTCAACTAATTAATTTTCAAAATGAGATTTCAACACGCCTAGGGAGCACAGCGGTCCTCAATGTTGGTCGAAATTCTAAAAAATGGAAAAAGTAATGTGGCCTATAGAGTCTTGCTAATTCAAGGCGTTGAGTTTGAATATTGGCTTATTTTTTTTTTTTTTAATGGGACCTCCATATAAACCCCATCACTAGCCTTTTCAATATGGTCAAAAAGGAGGGAGGAGTAAGTCTATTCATATAAATGGACTTACGTGTATAATTCTTGGTGTTTTCCTATAACGATAATGAATTTTCCGCGAAATTCGTCCATTGCTAAGGTTCTTTTGATCTTTAATTCTTGAATTTTCGATAAACTGCTCGGTATAAGTTTCTCCTCCATCGATATTTCTAGTTTGGAAACATCGTCGATACTTTGAACAAGGGAATCCGAAGCATTTCGCAGAAATGTTGCCAAGGATTCGTAATAGTCGTATATTTCGAATGTAATTGTGAATATCAATGCAAAAAATGATACGTATGCAATAAGCATCGGCGAAATGGTCACTTTTTGTATAATTTGAATGGTAATGTGTAATATGGTACTGTCGAATGGCATATATATAGGAAAGTGTACAATTACGTATTTGTCGATTTCAATGTAGCTTCCGAGATTTATTGCTGCCGCGGTCAGGATTAAAATTATAGACGAAGCAATCGTTGCAATAATGATTTGATTTATTTGAAATTTCTTCGAAAACGTCGCATTTGCTGGCGAATTATTTTCTTTTTGAGACTCCGATGTAGTTTTCACCGATGCCATAATCGTATAATTTTCACAGTCGATAAATGCAAATATTTTAAAAAACACGTCTTTTTCCAAAAAAATCCAAACGTACATGCCAACCTGTGCTAAGAGTCCAGCCATTAGAGGAACAGGCAGTAACAAAGCGTAGTAATCTGCAATCGGTGCATGAATTTCGTAAAATAAATCTGAAACGAATACCCATAAAAAGAAAAATATGTTGTGACTGATCCAAAATCGTCTGAAGCTCTTTCGAACATTGTTATGGAAACAGAAACCTCCGGACAGGCAAAACATGATGAACAGCGATTTGGCCGTTGCATTTCGATAAATTTTATTCAATTCGTCGACGAAAATAAAATTTTCAATTTTTTTACAAACGGCGGAAAAAATTGTCATTTTTTTTTTTACAAAAATACCGCAGATACTTAAAATCTTATAACGTTAAAAAATTATATTTTTCTTTGCGTTAAAATCTATGCTAAACATGAACTGGAGTACTCGAAGTTGCGTAAGTAGGTATACTGACTGAAAAGTCTACAATAAGATATAAGAAATTTTCTTGAAATTATCAACCTATTTATCGCAATTTAAGAATTTTTTCGAAGTACAAATGAGAACAGAAATTATTTTAAATTTTATATGATTTGGAATGGTAGTCAAGCGTCGTTACCTACTGAAATCGATTTTGAGCTGTATCGTTCATTTCCTTAAGCTTTCCTTTTTGATGTAAGAAATTCAAAGCTTGGTAAATATTTGAAGTCTTGGATAATCATACGCAATGTTGAAGAAGTAATATCCATTTTCGGCCTAATTTCCTGAAGGTTATTTTATATTTATATGAGTGTTACTGGGAATTAAAAAAGACCAAATGAAGAAACGAACCTCGTATTTGTGTTTAGAGAGTCAAAATACTCTATCAAACATTATTTTTTCAATAGTTTTACTCGAAATCTCGAAATTCATTTTTTTTTTGTCATAAAAAATTGAGAAATCAGTGAAAAAGCGAGGAAAAACTGAATTTTGAGATTTTATGTAAAACAATGGCGAAAATTTTCCTGTAAGTAAATTAGAAATACACACATAGCTCACACATCGAGGTAAGAAGCCCAAAGTTGGCGGATATCCTTTTTTTGACATCCCAAATCCACTAGAAATGGTTTTGAGACATATGTCTCAGTCGCTCCAGAATAAGATTGGAATTTTTCAGCACTGCGCTGTGGAAAGTCTCACGAAAATAATGCATAATAATATGAGCTAGAGCACCCACTATTTTTGCGAATCACTTATTATTGGTAACCTAATTAATCGATCGAACCTTAAGTTTGGTGTCATGTGACGCTTCATTTTCAAGTCAGAGAAATCTACAACGAAACCGCTTGAAACAGAGTGAATTTTTGAAAACGAAAAAAGCTGAATTTCGTGATTCTTTTGATGTCTTGTGTAATATTACTTCCAAAAATGCTCTTTCTCAGATCAAAATTGAAGAAAATAAATTATTTCTGATAAATCAACGCAAAAAAGGTCATCAAGGTTGTATGATTGGGATAGATCGAAAATTAGCAGTAAATTGGAAAAATAATCATAAAAAAAAACAAAAATGACTACAACTACATTTCTTTGATCAACCGCGTAGCTTTCTTTTTCAGTCTCTCAGACCTGCTTAGTAATTTCTCTGCTTAAACCTCCGCCTCGTTGATTACCAGATTCTCACCATTTTCCCCTGTGTCAGGTATATTAGATAATTGAATCAATTGATCAGCATGTTGCTGTTGAACTCCTTCCGGCAAAATCACTTACGCCATCGCCAACGCTTCACGATCTATTTGTGAATATGCTTTTTCTGCTGCTGATAAGGTTCTCAACGTATACGCAATAGGTACTTCTTCTCCATTAATAATATGCAACAAAGCACCACCAACCCCAACTGGACTCGCATCACAATATAGAACCATGAGTTTATTCGGATCAAAATACGCTAGATATGTCGATTCTTGCACCAGCTCATCAACAGATTCGGATACTGCTTTTATCGCATTTATTTTTACTGATAATTTGATACCTAAAGACTCAAATAAATCTCGTCCAATTAACAGATGTGAACCATTTTTCTCAACATACAGTTTAAGTTTTGCTGCAATATTACCTTATAATTTCCTCGAACATATGATTATCATATGCCATTTGGGCACTTGTTCGTTTTCATCAACAAGCAATTTTTGAATTCTTTCTGGTACAGTTCTGCATTAATGCACAAAATATTGGCTCCATTATCTAATCTAATTCCATTTGAAGCTTGACATTTTCGACTTCTACTTCTAAAAATGTAGGGTTTTTCGATTCAACAGCTATTGTACGAATCGAGTACAAATTACGAATGAAAATATCATCTCTGTCCGCACCTGTGTGTTTTGTTTCAACATTGTACACTTTTTTATTACGATTTGACGTACCTGCTTTTTTACCAGATTTATCAGCATTTTGGGAACTACTTGATTTTTTTCTATCCGATTTTTCCATATTTACTTTTCCAACGGATGCTTTTTAAATGCCCTTTAATCAAACAATAATTGCAAACACAATTTCAGTATCTGCATTTTTCTCTAGTGTGGTATGGTTTTCCACAACATTTACAATTTTCTCTGGTATTTCGATTACAATGTTTTATTATGCACACCATTTATCTGACGATCACCAGCTACATTACCACTAACTTGAATTGTTTCCTTTTCCACCTTCAAGCCTGTTTGAGTTTCTTCCCATGTGCTGCAGATCTCCAGTACTTTTTTATATGTTAAAAGTTTTATCTTCAAACAATTTTCGTTTTAAATGTTCACCGTGTACACCATGAGCAATTGAATCATGTAAATTCTCTTGTAACGAGTCGCCAAACTTACATGCTCGAGCCAATACACTGTTAATGATTCATTTTATTTTTGCAATGATCGAAATTTACTCCTTTCCGGTACTTCGGATGGTGTTGGGTTGTAATGATTTGTTAAATGATCAGACAACTCTTGAAACGTACAGTCCTGCGGCATCTTTGCACCACACATTGCCCACAAATCTGTATTCGCCACCATACCTAGACACGCTGAAAAATAAAGACATTTCTCGTTTTCTTCCAGCTTTTGCAGCGTGCAGTGCAATTCGAACATCTCCAACCATACATCAAAACTATGTTTACTCTGATCGAAAACCTCTACCGTGTTCATTAAATTAATTTCAGACATTTTTACTTTTCTGTTTTAATTAACCATATGTACACAAAATAGGTTAAAATGATAAACCTCGCCGCCATTTGTTATGTTTGATAATCCATTTGAAATATGCGAAAAAGCATTTTTCATTCATTTATTTAACACATTATTATTATTATTAATTATTATTATTATTATTATTATTATTATTATTATTATTATAGCCTTTACAGACTTGTAACTATAGTTACAACTTGAATATAATTTACATATAGTTTCTTGTTCAACGTCTGGCCCAAATTTTGGGTATAAGCCTCCTTCACTCTCTGCCATTCCACCCTATCACTAGCTATGCTCCCTCAGAAACCAATTTTGAATTTTATAAGTCCAGCGATCATCCCCTAATCTTGCAA
>FIZR01009408.1:0-65745 GCA_900060175.1 Ferrisia virgata
TCGTGAAATAGAATTTTCCCCGAACACTTCGACTTCATTAAATACTTGTTTCTAATAAAATAACGTTCCACCCTGGAACGCCCTCATTAAATATTATCTCAATAAATCGTATAAATCGTCAACTTGGATTATTATTTTTCTGGCCCTAAAAATTAATTGCTCTCGAAGTACTTATGTACTCCTCGCTAGTATTTAGCTACCTACAATATATTATGTTTCAGATGTAAGGTTTAATTCGTTCGAAGTTAATTAAATTTCAATTAAATTTGATGTACCTGCATGAAACAGAATAATCAAATCCAAGGGTTACCTTGAATAACAAAACGTAAAATTAATTCGGCAACAAAAATCAAATGAAAATTCTTATAGTGACTTAATAACCAAAAAAATTTATCAATTTTTTTCATCTACATACTTCATATATACAATTTTTATTCGAAATATTTTCCTTTGTAACTAAATCTCGAAAGAAGGTAAAAAAAAAACCTAGATGACCAGTGGCCATTGGAAAACAGATACCTAACGTACCAAATTACAAATCGTTATTGCATATACACGTTCCAGATTAGGAAAATAGGAATCAATGGTAAAATTACTCTTTTAACCTTCCAATATCGTTGCATTGCCTTTGCTATGGCTATACACAGTATCATACCAATTAAGATAATACTTCGTACCCCGCATTGTATCGATACTTCAGCAACGAGTTAAATATCGCTTACCTATTTAAGGATGCATTGTAATTATCGTATTACTCAATTGGCATATTTCAAGCCATTTAAAGATACCACGACTACCATCAGCTACGTCAGTATCATCGTCATCGCCATCGCCATCGCCACCATCCCAATCTGAACTATACGCGGAAGTAAAACACGTATTTACTCCTTTAAGCCCTATAATTTACATGTTATGTAACGACCCAGTCTTTTTTTTTTTTCGATTATCTCCTCAATTCGCCGTTTTAAAAAGTAGGTGGTTAAGGTGGTGTTACGAAGAGCTGTCGACAAGGTAGTCCTACATTAGCACTACGTAGGCGAAGTAGATATATCTAATTTTTACACGTATATTTTACCTTATCTGTATAAATTTTCTTTCAATATACTTAGGTAGCTTTGATAGGTGTAAACTGTACAGGACACGCTGATTCAAGGGCGATGAAGTGAACGATTTCGCCAACATAATGCATAGTCAAATTTTTAGCTACATTATTCCATTGTATTTAGCAAGTCGAATATGAAAAATCATCTCCGCTGATGCGAGTTTCCTCGTTCGATAAATATTTTCAAATAATACATAGCTATAGGTACCTATATATCAAATATTGTTCGACTGGAACCGAAACAAAAACCTCTTACGTAAAAATATCGCACTCGAAAGTGTTAGCTATTTCCTTTATAATTGAGAAACTCGAAATTGCCATTTTGCCAATATGGAAATCATCATTCGTTTTGGTACAATTATCTACGTACGTATCGTCCTTCATTATTTTTTAGTTGAAATTGGAATCGAAAAAAAAAAGCTCGAATGATGGAATAATTAAGCATACACGTACGTCGTCGTACACATAAGATAAGTATATACGCGAATAAAAATATCCTTGCCTCTGGTTACACGTTATTTTTTTCGCAAGTGGAAAATTTCAAATTGAAAATTTTCATATTCGTATAGTCGGGAAATTAATTTAGACGAGAAAAAGCACGTTGTTGTACTTATGCTAGAGCTATTTTACACGTTATTTTGTACGTGCCACAGCGGTTTAGTAATACCAAGCTCCGGGGAGTTGTTTTTTTTTATTCCTACTCCGCAAGTCAACAGATAATTTGCAGCTCGTTTTTTTTTTTTATTTTAAATTTTTAATTAAAGACGCGTTATATTATTTTTATTTATTTTTTTTTTTTTTCGTCATCCGGAGACGTGAAAATACCCAGATGGAAATTACTCGCCATTTTAAAACGTGATACACGATGAGAATTTTCATACTGGTTGGATTTTTTCATTTTTAAGACATTATTGTACTAGAAATTAAACGTAATTCGGAGACAACCGAGAATGAAATTACATTTTAAGCGAGTTCGTTTGCCTTTTTTAGGCGCCACTGTCGTGTTCTTCTTTACGACTTCTGTGTCCTTCGAAGGATAATACAAGTACACTTGTTTAGTCGACTTGAAAAGGTTAGAAATTGAACAGCGTCTTTTTAAAAGCGTACGGATGTATTAAGATGATGTAAGGGAGCATAGCAAGGCATTGAAGGACTGTTGAGTGGTGTAATGAAATTTCCCCCACAATGAAAGAAAAAGGTCTAATAGAACGAGAATTTTGGATATTTTTCCATTTGAGAATTTACATAAGTATCTCTCGTGGTTTTCATAACTTCTTGGTTCAGTTACCCTAACCTTCGTGTTTTTACGTAAATTTCAGCCTGTATTGTATGGTTTTTAAAGAAGGGTTTACTTAAAAGCTCAATTCAATGATTTTCCTCTTCGGTTATTTCGTCGAGAAATTACAATCTGAAGCAGAATTTCGTTAGCTAAGACGCTCATAACGATGGAAAATAGTTTCGAGAGCTTTGACCTTTCGTGCGTGTGTTTTTTTTTGTTTATTTTTTTGGTCTAATTATATTATAAAAATAAAACATTAATTTTTTGATGTAATAAAGTTTAACAAAAGTTAATAATCAGCTAATTAGGTATTTACGTGTGATAATAATTCACTCGTATGAAAAGTATCTACTTTCAATTGAAGTATTTTTGGGAGTAAAACCGTGAACCTAACTTCCTTGGATAAGATTTATATGAAAACTACACCAATATCATCATCATTAGTTCACCTCTAAAATAGAACAAGTGGGATGGGGGGGATCATTTAGTTTTCACGATCGATTCATTTAAAAACTAATCTAAAAAATAATTAGCAATGAAACGACAATATAAAAATACTTTAAGATTCACAAGAAGAGTCATTCTCGTAGTGAATGTTTCTGAATCATTTGCGAACGATTTCGATAGGAAACAATTTGATCATTTCGAAGAACAAATTGTTGTATCATGAATTCGTCGAAACGAGCATCCAACTGAAAAAACTGTTCGCGAATGATTCATTCATATTTAATCGAATCGTTCGCGACCGACTCGTTTGAAAGATGCTTAGAACATTAATTGGTAAAAAACAATCTTAGAATATTTTACGATTCACGGCAAGAGTCATTTCCGGATAGATGATTCTGAATCATTCTCGAACTAATGATTTTATCATTCGTAAGAACGAATTATTCCACAAAATTCATGAAAACAAGCCTTCAACTAGAAGAAATTGTTCGCGAACAACTCACGCATATTGAATCGAATCGTTCTCGACTGATTCACTAATAAATGGTTCAAAAATCAATTTGTGAACGAACTACTATTCAGTAATATTTTACAATTCACTCGACGAGTCATTTTTGTAATGAACGATTCTGAATTATTTGCGAACGATTTCCTGAGGAAAAGATTGATAATTTTTAAAACCGAATTGTTTTATTATGAATTCGTCTAAACGAGCATCCAACTTAAAACACTATTGGCGAACGATTTATTCATATTTCATCAAATCGTTCGTGACCGATTCATTTATAAATGATTTAAAAATTAATTTATTAGAAAACTAACATTCAATAATATTTTACGATTCGCTGGAGGAGTCATTATGGTAATACATAATTCTGAATCGTTGACGAACTGTTTTAGGGGTAAAAGATTTGATCATTTGTGAGAACGAATCATCCTTTGTTTCATCATGAGTTCGTTGAAGCAAACCCCTAACTAAAAAACCGTTCGCGAACGACTCGCGCAAATTTATTCGAATCATTCGCGAACGAGTAGTCAAAAAAATATTTTTAGTGATGGGTATGATAAATGAACGAAATATTCACATATTACACAACGATATTTTACTGAAAATGATCAAATAGATAATTTCAAAATTTTACAGAGTTCAACTACTCATTTGAATCACTCACGCATAAACGGTAAAAAGATGATTCATTCGTTCGTGAACGAAATTTCCACAGAAACACTTGAAGAAAAATTCTATCCAATTTCATTTTCTGGCAGTACAAATGATGTATTATGAAAATACGTTCAAGAATGATTCATATAACGTAATCTCGGAATCATTTAAAAGAGGTTTTGTAGGAAAATAAGTTAATGGTTCACCATCAAATCTCTGACTCAGAAACAAGTTGAATACACCAACAAAAGAAATGAGTTGTTTACGAATCACTGAACTATTCATGTGAAAGGAACAGAATCGTTCGTAAACAAGCGAATCGTCTCATAAACAAATAAGTTAAACTGAAAATTACTAATAAACAAACATATATTATCAGGTGATAATTTCCTCGAAAATTATATTCGTTCGCGAACGATTTTTTCCCACAAAATATGATATTTGTTCACTTTTAAAGCATAGAATACCTTCCTCCTCATTAAAGTTGCAAAATTTTTCACAAAATCGGTAAAGTGAGAAATAATGCCATTTGATGTCATTATTACAGCATTTGTTGAAGATGATTGCATGAGAACTCGAGTGAGTGGGGATGGGTAAAAATTTTCATCATTATTTTACGTTTTTTTTTTTTTTTTTAAAATAACGTCGCAGAGAGAGAAAAAAATCACTTCCTATTATTTTTTTATAAGAATACTGATTATCATTAATAAATAAAATTAATATCACGTATAAAAATCCTCGATCAAATACGTAATTAAAATCGGTTTTGTCATCATTCGCCGAATAATGAAATAACTTACCGAGAGAATTTTCTCGTCAGTGTTACCGTTCTGCCGTAATATTTCAAAATAATGTAATTTTTTAGTCCACGAATGAAATGTTATAATAAATTATCGACTCGTATTATTCGATAATAACATCGATACGCCGACATTAATTAACTCTATAAATAAAGGTAGGTCTATCAATAACGTATAAAAATAATCCAATTTTTGATTAAAACCTACGTCAAAAAAAATTTAAACTGTCAATCGAATCGAAATAATAATATAAATCATAAAAATATAGCCGTTTTGTTTACAACAACAATCGTCTCGAAATCACCCAATAACATAATTTAGTTTTTCCTTCGTATAAGAAAATAGGCTAAAGACGAAGGAAGAACGATAATAATTAATATTTCATTTCCATCACGGAGAGTTAGTTTTAAGGTACCTTACCTACTTAATTGTGGAGAATTTCTCAAGCCAAAAATTCCTATCGAATCTTAGTCAATCGCACGTAAAATAGATTAACCCAGAAATTCCCTCGAGAGATTTATTTTCCGCGTGCTTACTCTGCTTATCCTAATAAACTGTCAATTCTGGAGACGAAAATCTATACTCGTCTTTATACACACACACACACACATATATATAGCAGCGACCTGTCAAGAAGTGGATACGTTATATATATATATATTTTAAGATGGCGGAGATGTAATTATCGTATAGTATTTTAGATCGTATACATTCCCGAAACGAATGAACGTTTAATTTGTGCCAATACATCTTATAACATCAATTACAGTACGATTCACAACTTATATGTATGTGTAGCCTATATCTGTGTGTATAGGTATAAATTTGTGACACTGGTATTGGTATTTGGTACATATGAACCATAAAGTTCATATTTGTTGGCAATAAGTAGAAGATACTGGTACACCGTGGACCCAAACCTACCTACCAAGTTCACTGAAATGTATCGTTAATAGCTTTTTTGATATGTACGATGCTCGACGTAAAAAAAGGGATGTTTGAAAGAGTCAAGGAAAATTATTGGCGAGAGAAAAGAGCTGCACAGCATTGTACCACGTGTCTTGACCAACAATCAGCTAATTAGGCCACGAATCATTAAATTTTCACGATGTATGAACGAAAATGATACAACTAAAGTAGGAGAAGTAATTATAAATTTTTTTCAGCGTCTCAAAAACATTGACAATTTGACCAATCGTCAACATACCCATCAGATGATATTTCTTCATTTTTTTTTTCAACGCCAAACTTATTTACCTTGCTTGATGCTGGTAAAATTCGCTAGAATTCTATCTGGAATCCTGATCTGGTCCTGATAAATTGAAGAGATAGCAATAAAAATGATTTTTGGCAATCGAAAAAAATATGCGTTTTTCGAAAGCAATCTACGAAGAATGAAAAATTGTACAACATACTCAAAAATCAACCTTCCAGAATAATTAAAAGAGGAGAGTTCACCATTTTCAGAATTTCTAAAAAGGCAAAGCTCGGCTTACCGTAGTGTGTATTAGAATAACGTGAAAAGAAACAATATTTTTGATATGTGATTTACGTTAAATGAGGCTAGAGTTAAAAGGGCTTAACAATTTTAACAAAGCTTATACTACACCCCAACCCCTGGAGTAGGAGGTAAAAATCGGCTAACAACAAGTTTTGATGTCTTGCAACTGAAGGTCATTCATGAAAATCGTTCGCAGTTTCGTAAAACATCTTTTCCCTTCGATAAGATGAGTTCTAAAACCGACTTACGCCACCAGAGTTGGTAGTACAAGCCCTAGAGACGAAAGAATCAGCGCTACCAAAAAAATCAAAAAACAGATACGAATACCAGTATAGTGCATTTATAAAATTATTGGAAAAGTATAACGACACTACGACTATGATAGAGTTGGCATATTTTAATCAACTTTCTAAAAGTAACAAATATTGCCCTTCCACTCTATGGAGTACATATTCAATGCTGAAGAGTATGATAAAATTTTACAAGAACGTTGGCATTGGAAAATACTCGAATTTGATTGGATAATCGAAGGGTTATACTCAAGATCAAGCGACAGTTTTTGAAGAAGATGTAGCATTTTTTATCAAAAATGCGCCAGAGCATACTTAGTACCTTGTTCACAAAGTATGTAATTCTATGTACACTATATTTTAATATCATTACTTTCTTTATACTAAATAATCAATTTTCAAAGGTCATGATGCTCTTGGGTTTTCTGGGTGCCTGCCGTTCAGACGAACTTAAAAACATGACAACAAAAGACATTCAAGAAAGAGGTGACATTCTGGTAATAAAAATTCCCCAAACTAAAACATATGACTTCAAAATGACTGCATTATGACATGGCAATAACGTTACTGTGACATATTAATGACATGTTTCTGACGCCATAATGGCACATCTCTGACATGATAATGGTACACTTCTGATGCAACAATAAGACCTTTTGTCACAAAAAGCACATGTTTCTGGCATATTTTATTTTCCATTATATTGAATTGCTATTCACATTGAAGTATTAATCAATTATTTTTTATTTTTATTAACTCACGAAATTTTTCAATTTTTCTTTTTTACCGATGATAGGGTTCAAACCTGGGCCCTCTTGAGTACAAATCGACTACTTCACCAATTCAACTACTGTGGTACTTGACATGAGAAGACCTAAAGGGCATTAATTACTTCATTTTTTAGTCCTGATAATGACACGACATTTACTTGATGAGATATTGGAACATTATGGATGGTACACTATTGACATAATAATGAAATGCTTATGACTTGGTAATGTCACTTATGTGATTTGGTAGTGACACACTGTTGTGATTTTTGACACATTCGAAGTATGTTTTTGACTTGATTATGACACTAATGTGACATGGGAGTGGCACACTTCTGATATCATTCTGACACAGTTCTGACATGCTTCTGAAAACATCATGACACCATTCTGATACATTTCTGACATGCTTCTGACACTATTCTGACACATTTACGGCGTGATTTTGACACTACTTTGTCACATTTCTGACGTAATTCTGACATATTTTCAACTGTGTCAAAAATATGCCACAATTCTGCCAGAAGTGTGCCAAACTAGTGTCAAAAGCACGTTATAAATGTGTCAGAATCATGCCAGAGCTGAGTCAAAATGGTGTCATAATGTTGTCAGAACTGTGTCAGAAGTGTACCACTCCCATGTCGCATTAGTGTCATAATCAAGTCAAAAGCATGTCGGATGTCATTCATATGGCATTAGTGCACTGTCCAGTCGACATTAAAAATACGTCACAACTGTGTCAAAAAGGTGCTATCTGTGTCAGAATTTCGCCAGTAATGTGTCGTTCAAGTGTCACCTGAAGTTCAAAAATTCGCCAAACGTATACCACTTTTGTGCCATAGAATATCGATGGCGTTTCTCCGATTTAAAATTCACACAGTAATTGTAAACCCTATTAAGGTGAGCGGAGCAATCATCATTCTGATTGGTTAAAATTTTTTTGAAAGCGGGATCTAATGCGTACTGATTTGAAAAAGATACGTCACATGGCACCAAACTGGACTAGAGAAGCTCACAGTGCACAAGGATCGCCGTACACGAGTCTTGTAATGTTAAAAGCATGAATATTGGCATACCTACCTACTTAAGTAGGCAGCTAGGTACCCATCTATTAGGATTTTGTTTTTTTTTTTTTTTTTTCAAATAAATCAAGCTTGAAGATTATAACGTGAAAAAGACACGCGATCACGACCGTTAAGTATAGATAAATTTTCAACTTAAATACAAATTAATACGTACTACGTAAGTTCTTCATCGTGTTATCGGCTGTTTAATTAATAATCAAACCAAATGAATTACTTTCTCTGGACATAGGTATATTTTGCGTATACGGCGCAGTGTATTATTATAATCGTATTATAATTTCAGAGACCTTGGTATAAGCATGAGCTTTTCGAACACCCATCATCGAGTACGTAGATTGCCAAATATTTAGATGCGAATGTGAAAATTTGCACGTATACACGTTCAATAAGTTATCAACTGACCTGTAACAGAGAAAAAAATAAAATAAAAATAAAAACATCCGTTAATATACGAAAAAAAAAAAACAAAAAAAAACAAATCGACTTAAAATCATCATCTCGTAAATATCATAAAACTACGAAGACAACCTTCCCCAACGTTATAACCCTTTTAATTCATCACGTGTTAAATGTACGTACGACGACGATCATCAACGTAGGCCAAAATGGTATGTGTTTTATTTAATGGTTGTATTCGTCCAACGATGAGAGTACGATGTACGAAAAAATACACGTACACGTCTCTAAGTACCTATGAGTACTTCCCAAAACAGGCAAAATTCTACAACTCGAGCCTATTGGCAGTGTGAAAAAAATGTTTTTTTTTTTTTTTTCCAAATCATTCTACGAATATTTATCAACACACGTATACTAATGGCTACCCACAGAGAAGACTCAGGCGCAAACACCGACACCCTCAACGTCCGGTAAATACCTTCTTCATACTTATTATACAGTAAATACGGTGTGCCGGTGCTGGTATGGCAATGGTGGCGCGGCGCTTAATGTATTCGCCGCAATTGTACTTCACATTAAAAGCGGAAACATCCTACTCGTTTAAAATCCCAAGCTGATAAGTCGTTTACATTAACGCACCGAAATTAAAACCTTATTAATTGCGCCGTCGAGCCGCACAAACCGACAATTGGAGCATAAACAATATAATAAAAGATAATACAGCAACAGCAACGGACAGAGCTACACGAACGACCAAACAACCGAACGAACGCGAAAAAAAAAAAAAAAAAAAGGAAAAAAAAAAAAAAAAAAGGTAAAAATACCAGTAGTGGGTCAGCAGGTAATTAATTTTGACCGATGCGTGTTAGTGCGGTGAAAATCATTACATGAATTTCAATGTCCTGCAGCGATATAGTTTATTTTTTTATTCTTTCTTTTTCATCATTTCGATACCTACACAACAAGTATCGTCGCGTCCGTGTACCTTTGATTCACATGGTTTTTTTTCATCCTTTTTTCTTTCTTTTCTTTTTTCTTTTTTCTTCTTGTTTTGTAACGATAGTGATATCAATTGTATAATAACGTGTTGGCCGTAATATGTCTCATAATACAGACGATTTCACGCGCCGGCTGTACACGTAGAGATAGTAAAAAAAAAAAAAAAAATTATACTCGACGTGATGGCCGAATGTTCCATATCTAGACCTAGCGACATATCAAACTTATACTCGGTACCTATTACTTCCTTGGATCACCAATCAGCATTTGGATTATTGAATGATTACAATGATTAATCGTATTCGTATTATATGTAAAAAAAAAAATGATGCACTTGGTCAAGATTGTTTAGAAAAGTCATTCAACGAGAAGGAAATTTCTATCGAGCTATTGTGTCAAATGTACTGTATAAATAAGGTGATAGGGTCGAAGAAGGGTACGCTGTTGACGAGGGTTTTCAACGAATAGCAAAGCACAGTTATTTGTTAGCAAGGTAATCGAATTACATTTGACCGAGAACCCTTGCATTAATAATCAATCGTAGGATGTAATCGCATCGATGTCTGATTGTCTTTCCAATTTCGCGCCGTCCGGCCCCCGCTAAAGTCCGACCAATTGACGTGACTGCGACGTGTTGTCAGGGTTGCAGACGTATTACACCTTTTTTATATTAGGTCATCCTAACAAATGTAAATGTTACGTACATATTGGTAAAATTTTTTCAACGCGTAAATACGAACGTATCGATTTCAAAAAATGGTAAACATAGGTGTTTTTCTTTCGGGTTGAATGGAAAAATTCCAAGTTTCATAACGCCCAGATTTACGCTGGGTATAAAGTTGTATACTTTTCAAGGTATGATATTTAGTAGAAGTATGGACATTGAACGAGTTGCAAAAGTTTATACTACTTGATTTCACCAAAAATTTTCGAAAAGTTTGACAAAAAAAAAGCATAGAAAAGAATATCTCCCTTCATTCCACTCACCCCCCTCACCACCACCACACCAGTTTCAAAGTTTTCTTTCTGTACGATGAAAATATTGATCATCAAAATTTACCAACCAACCACTTCGACAGAGCGTAACTAGTTACGGCTTTACCTTGATAAAAAGTTAAAGCGATTGATTATTGTACATTGATGAACATTCACCAAACTGAAATGATGGGTTGATCAATTAAAATCAATCAATCAAGAAGCAGAAATACAATGATTTCAAAAACTTGAGATAAACTTAAAAATTATAAGTAAGCATTAATTTGTCATGTAATTATTAAACTTTTCTTGATTAATTGATTGATTGATTGATTGATTGATTGATTGATTGATTGATTGATTGATTGATTGATCGTGTGTTTGTCCAATCAATCAATCAGATCATCAGCAATGTTATACACTAACAGTAATTTTATTCATTAATAACTTTTACTATATGCTTTTACTCGTAATTGTTAGTTCAGGAATCGATCAATTGCTCGGTATCATCATTCTAAATAAATCAACTGATTGATAAATTGATTATGACCAATCGATCAGAAAACAAAGCATTCAATAATTATATGACCAATTTATAACTAATAATTTTATTTTTGGCTAGATGATTGACTGATTAGCAAATCAATCTTATAGCATATGTGTTTTCGTTTGTTAGGTACTTGTGCTCACGATCGGTAAATTATAAATCGATTAATTCCTCGATATCAATCATTTTAAATAGATCAAGTAATTGATAAGCTAAATTCAATTGATAAATTGATCAATTTGAAAATATTACATTGAGTAATTAATTGATTTATGGATAGCTAATCGCATATAAAAAAATTTAATAGACTAATGACTCACATGATTCATGTATAAATTGATGGATCAGTCAATCGATCAATCAATCATTAAATGTTCAAGAATGGTAAAAACTTCGATGAAAATGTACTAATAACAAATCAATCTTATTATTATTGAATTTTTTGTTCTTTGAATGAATGAGTGAGTGAGTGATTGATTGATTGATTTACAAACCAATCTTAACTTAGATCTATAATTTCATTCACTAGGTACATTTGCTCACGAATTACTTGATATCAATCTCCTTAAATCGATCAAGCATTTGATAAGCTAAATTTCACCAGTAATTGATCGATTTTAACGTAATACAACGAGTAATCAATTGATTTATGAACATCTAGCCGTGGATAAAAAAACTAGTAATCTAATGACTCACAATATTGGTGCATAAATTGATGAATCAATCGATTGGTTAACCAAAGCGATCAATCAATCAATCAATCTATCAATTTTAAAATGTCCAAGAATGATAAAAACTTACATGAAAAATTACTAATAATAAAACAATCTCACAATTGCAAAAATTTTTATCCTTTTACTAACTGACTGGCTGACTGACTGATTAATTGATTGTGTGTTCCTCTGATTGATTGATTGATTTGCGAATCAATCTGATAGCATAAATGTAATTTTATTCACTAGTCACACATACTCACAATTGGTAGTTTAAAATTCGATGAATTACTCAATACCAATTATTTCAAATCGATCAAGTAATTGATGAGCATATTTCAATTAGTCAATTGATTGATTGATTTTGAAATATTATATCAAGAACTTGATGTGGATAAAAAACCTAGTAAATCGATGGCTAATAAGACTGGTATATAAATTCATTTATCATTTAATTGATCGATCAATCATTCATGCATTCAATCAATCAGTGAACTGATTGATTTTGAAATATTATATCTAGTACTTGATCGATTTCTGTACATCTAGTTGTGAATAAAAAAAAACTTAGCAGATCAATGGCTCACGATATTAGCGTATAAATTGATCCATCAATTGAATCATTAAATTATCAAGAATGGTAATAACTTGGACGTAAAATTACTAATAATAAATCGATTTTACATTTACTGAATTGTTTTGTTCTTTGATTGATTGATCGATTGATAGATTCAACCAATCTTCCCTCAATCATTCTTATTTACAATCAATACTTCAAAAATTAATTAATTATTCATTACTATCATTTTAAATCGATTAGGCGATTAATTAATTGAACTAAACCCACGATTTAATTGATTGTAAATGAAACAATCAAGTAATTGATCGATTTATAAACAGCTATTTGTAAATAAAATTAGTCAGTAGATCTACGAGGAGGAAGATTAATATATAATTTGATGATGATTCACATAAATAAACAAACTGTCACAATCAATCAGTCAAAATGATCAGTCGGTTAGTCAATTTAAAATTACCTAATTAATTTTGAAAAATTGATCGGTTTGTTGAAAGTTGGTTCCATAATTTTTAGAAATACATGGGTATGTATACCTATTACCAATTTAGATTCAACTAATTAATCGATTTATACATTCCGATAATCATTCCATGAACTAATTTTCAAAAATTTGTCTCCAAAACCACAACTTTAACACTCATAAAAAACTTGATGCATCAGAAAATTTATTTAATTATTAATACGATTTGAGACAAGATAATCAAACGTTCCCCTAAACCTTTACGAAAGTTCATTGACAATTTTTGTCCACTTCATTGATACATTAATCACGCCTGAGTAAAACCCAATTTGTAATAACGTCATTAAAACAAACAACAATAACAACAACAACAACAACACAATCGATCATCATTACATGAATTAGTTAAGTATATGTATAGGTACCTGATTAATTTAAAATTATAAAAACACTTCGTTTACATGTATGAAATATTCAACCATTGCATTCGCAATACAAATATCACAACAACGTCATCATAAATTAGGCATACGATTTCCGTTACTGGAAAACCTATAGATTGGCGGGGTTTTATTAAGTTTGCTGCGCGGATATAGAAATGCAAAATGAATAACGCGAGGTACGACTCGATATACTTAGTCATCGTGGTAATTAACATCAATTAACCTATAGGGCAGAGTTTACATATACCTAAAGCAGTTTTTAATCAAAACGGAGCATTTACTCGTTGCACGTAAATTAGCCGCTTCCTTGGTTTATACAAACGAGTCACTTAATTAGCTAATTTAGGAGTCGCGCGTTGTGCGCCGCAAGTGCCGACATAGTTTACACGTGTTAGTAGTGGTCATTCGCGTCATGTCATTGCTATTGCACTTGTATGTATGTATAGGTACTGTAGGTACAGTACCTCCACCTATCACCTTTAGAACTGATGTGAGTCGAAGGCAAAGACGTAATGAACATGATACGACATTGCAAAAATACTCGAATCATTTACTATAAAGGTAGATAGATACTTGTATAAGATGCAAGTACCCAAATACCCTTTAATACAATGTACCATAGAAGATGACTCGGTTTGAAATTACACCTTGAGTAACGACCGTGTCAATTTATACACAGATACACTGTATCACACTTCGTCGTAAGCTAATCTAATATTTATTACCGAAACGGCGCGGCTTGATGGTAACGAAGAAAAAATTCGAAAAATACAACAATCGCGACGTTAACGATCGTTTAAAAACATTAAAATGAGACCAAGTTTCAAGATCATTGCAACGACACAACGTAAATGACTTTAGCTATCTAGGGCGATGCTGGACGCATGCGTAATCTCATTCTCATTCTTAATGCATGCAGTAAGTACTAAGTAGTATAATTCCCAAGAAACGATTTATTTTTCTCTTTTTCAAAATGATAATACATAATAATGAAAAGGGGAAAAAAAAAACACAACCGAGGAAAAAAAATCAACGAGTCTTATCTTCTTTGTGTCAACCTGATGGCCTAATTTTTCAAGTACCTTTGGCGGTAAGTACCTTCCTATGTGCTCATTAGATGACGTGGTCATGCTTTTAGAATCCATTACAACAAGCTTTTAACTGACCACGATGATATCGATGTATTCGACTAAATTGCACCGTGTTGTGTAGTTGGTGAAGAATTCAAAAGAGTTTTTAAGTATCCAGTTTCCAATCCATTATGAAGTTTTTCATCGCCATTGCCATAAGTTTTATAATGTTTCAGATCATTGCGGTGAATTCCAATCCAACTTATGATGCTCAAGGAATAATGGAAAGTATATTCAAAATAAATAAAGGTAATTTTTGATAGATTTTTTTTAACTGGGATGCAATTGAAGTTGAAGTTAATTCAAAGGTGTGCTCTTTCGGTCTAATCTTCTCATTACGATTTGGCCAACACAAAAGCTGCAAATTAAGGGTAATTTTTACTCGGTTTGATAGATTGCATAAGCCACGATAAAAATTTAGACATACCTAAAATTTTAATACAATACGAACATGGCAAAATCTCAAGTTCATGGATCAGTCAAGAGTTGCAAGCCAAATAATCAATCTCGAAGAATAATTGGGAGACGAAAAAATTTCAATTATCATTTTAAATTATGAAAAAATTAGCTAATTCATCTGCAGTCTGCTCCAATTGACCGAGGAAAATGTCTAAAGGATACCAGCTGTTATGGTTGGTGAATCTGCCCTGCACCTGAAATTTAAAACTAACCGATGGAATTTGATTCTTATGGTTTGTAAACGTCGTGATGAAAAATTTTGCACTCGTTGTTTTTTTTCCACTTCTTATTATGGGCCAAAACATCATTTTATTGGCATCGGTATTAAGAATTTTTATTTTTGAGAGTTTTTCTATAGATTTTGGTCCGACTAACGTGGAAGGTACACTGCACTAAGGGGTATTAAGAGGTAATATAAAAAAAAATTTTTGACAACCTTTCTTAGCCAAATTGAATTCTGAAAAAATTGTATTTCATGAATCTAGTTCTCACGTAACACACCATACTTTTTTTTTTAAATTTAAAAAATAGAAACTCAAAAACCCATTTTTCTAAAATGCTTTTCGCTCATAAAATGCTCGTTTTTGGTACAGCATTGAGCCCTAGAATACCATTATGACCATTTTAGACCATGTCAGATATTTAGTTCTATTTTATTTATTTATTTATTTTTTCCCCCAAAGACTAAAATCATTTACTTTGCTTGATGCTGAACAAAATCACTCCAATTCGGTCGATCGCCCAAGTTTGGCGACGCATTAGATACATATGAGTGGGGATGACCTTGGGTCAAAATTCAGTAATGCCCAAATTTGGGGGAGGCCGTGCTAAGGGACCAAAACCGTAAAAATGGTTCCTTTTTGAGCCAATTTATAAAGAATGTCTAAGGCATTGAGAAATCAGCCTCCTAGGTCAAATAGTGGAGAGAGCGGGCGAAGGGGGAGGGGGTTTGAGCGTTTTCCACCTTTTTGACCTTGAAATAGAACTGTTCCTCCCCTACCTTCCCTTCGTATTGAACCAGGAAGTTGAAATTTGGTATGTAGATTTAGTGGAGTCCTAGATGTGTCTATAGGGAGTTTCCACTCTTCAGCTTCACTGCACCCTCTCAAAGCTCCAAAAATGTAATTCTTTCACAGGTTTCTCTTATATTTTTTTCCCGAATACTAAAATTACTTACTCAGTTGGACACCGGCCAAAACCGCTCCAATTCACTCAATCGGCTCAGTTTAGCGGTGGATTAGATATACACGAATGAGGACGACCTTGGGTCAAAATTCAACATTGCCCAAAAATTTGGCGGAAAGGATGCTAAGTGGCCAAAACCGAAAAAATTGTTTCTTTCTGAGCCAATCGATATAGAATCAAAACTTGAATGATATATCCAAAAATCTGTTTCTTAGGTCAATTAAGAGGAGAGGTACGAGAATGTGTCCCTTTTTTGACCATGAATACAGGCTTTCCCTCCCCTATCTTCCCACCAAATTGAGGTAAAACGTTGAAATTTGGTATGCAGACTTGGTAAGCGTCACAGATGTGCTTTTTAGAAAATTCGGCTTTTCAGGCTCATTTTATCCGTTCGCAGCCACGAAAAAGTGGGGTTTTGGGCGTTTTTTTTTTTTTTTTACTTTTTGAGTTTATTCCACCCACACCCACTCAGTCTTCATTGAGCTAGAAGACTGGAATTCAACATGTGGGATCCTTGATGTGCGTTTTGGGCGTTTCTAGTTTCCAGCTTTCTTGCACCCTGATTACGTTCCAGGAGATGTATTTTTTAAATGCTTCAATTTTACAGCACATCCACATTTTTTTACAACTCTAAAAACTAGGCTTTTGAACAATTTTTGGCGATTTTCAAAGTGATTCTACATCTATAGATTATTTAAATTGACCTACGATACTGAATGCATTGATATTCGACGCTTGACTTTTCAACTTGCATTTTACTAAACATTTTCTTCAAGCAGCAAAAAAATTGATTTGTAGGGGGTTGAATGTTTTTCCAACGATTTTCAAATATGCATGAAGTGTTCGTATTACCCCTCCCCCCCCCGATCATATTTCCGACAGTAGTAGCCCATGGGGGGGAGGGAAGGGAAAGGTGTCTTTGAGGCATCCCAGGCCAATACGAATATATTTCACTTTAAATTAAAACTATAGTACCCGTGTATTTTGTAATTACTTTACAGAAACCGAAAAAATAAGCAAGCTGATTGGACCTTTTCTCGAAAAACCATTCGACTATTTCAACCACAGTGAAAAATAGTACCACAAATTCGTGAGAAATTATTCAAAACGTACAAACGCCGCTGGTAAAATTCACACAAAACCTTTAGACGTATTTTAAAAATGGAATATACGAATACAAATTGAATTGGCACATAAACAATTTTTTTGACCTCCGGAGCTGTTGGCAGTATTCTAACATTCGCTTTCTATACTACGATCTCGTTACTAAAAAAAAAAAAAAAAAAAATATTATGTACGATGTATCAGCAGTATAATAAGTTATACGAACGGGTACAATAAATGTGAAACTGTTGCTGTACACACAATCCATCCAGAGCCAACAGAGCTAGACCCAAAACCTTGACAAACAATAAGATCGAATTTAAACTAACGCTAAGTTTTGTCACTGCTGCGGACCAAGTATTCTGAGTGAAGGGATCGAGCAACCCAGCACCTAATACTTTCATTCATTGCTCGGCCATTCTTACACTCGTACACCTATAGCTTTTAAAGGTCAGCTAGTAAAATACCTACTAACACAAAACATCGAGTCGTCAATTGCTCGTTCGTTCGTTCGTTTCAAAATAAACATCAGTAAGCAATGTACTTTGAAAAAGAGAGAAAAAAAAAAACCAAACAATTCGTTAAGAATGAGTCTCTGTTGTAGTCGACTATATGTAATATGCATCGAGTTATTTAAAATACGTCGCACTTGACCGCATTATTAGATAAGTCGTGCATATCCTATACGAATAGTCTTCACTGTACGACTGGTTGGTTACGCTGTGAGGCGATTTTCCAATCTCGCTTAAGGTGTATAGAAAGGTATCATATAGGTACCTGTTTTCGATATGGTTTTTCAATCAGTCAAGGTCAATTCTCTTACACTCAACGTAGAAAATGCGGATAAATAAAAAATTTTCATTATTTAACACACGATGACGACGATTAAGGCGTCGCGACGCATCGTGTCACATTCACGCGGAAATATACATAGCTGGAGTGTCTATCTGTACTTACTCGCTCAGATAGTTCAAATTAAGTACCTTACCTACCTACCTACCTACCTAAATTTTAATGACCGTGTTTAAAAACAATTGAAAATGGCCCATTCAAGGGCACCGCCGCTAGGAAGTTAAAGGTTTTTTTTAGTAGTCGAAATACGATACCGCATTCGCATTGAGACAAGCTTTTTATTCCGCTCGCCATCGTCATCCTTGCATTTTAGCGTTTCGTATAACTCACGTTCGAGTGTATTTTCCTTTTTTTTTTTTTTTTCATCTTCTATTCGTTTGGAACTCGTATGTCAGTATTTAACATTCTACGCTAGGGCTTTCTTAGGTATATATACAGTATACAGCTCGTTTACACATAATAATCGTCACCCATCGCCTGGATACATCGCTGGATTACGTCTCGGTTTAATGGTTTGTAAACAATACTCGTCGCACAGAGCACACACACACACACAAACACACACTAGAATAACGTGAGCTGAGATTTTAATTGATGCGACACAAAGTTCGCCAAGCGATATCGTGCTATGCACGGTGCACACTGCCAAAGGTGTACTGTCGTCGGCCGTCGTGTTAATAATTAACAATTGAAATATACTATAAAGACGAAGACGAATTCTGAGCCATGTTTCCGGGTTCCGTTTTACTCTCTTATTATTCTTTTCGATGAATAATCGATTCTCGAACGCGTTAGATACAATAATTGAGCATCGTGTTTGCCCTTTTTCTATACCCATGTGATTCCGGGTTTGAAAGGCGCAACGTAGCACTCTTGGCGATGGTAGACGAGAGCCTTGGAATTTGCCAAACAGTTTTCTTCACATTGTAAGCGGATTAGGCCAATGGGCTGTGCCGGCAGCAAGTTTGAAAATTCTATTCTACATTTATTTACAGCTAGCTAAGGTAAGTAATTTGGTATGGATCATTAATGCAGGTATTATTTTACACGCCAGTCAAAAGTGAAGTGAAGTGAAGGTGAAGTACGATTTTGTTGTAAATACGATACGAATTTAAGCAATAAATTACAATCGAGTGATTAGAAACTGGAAATAGTCGTGATATTTGGTAGGTATATGTTGTTGTTGTTTTTAAATATCCCAATGATTCAATTTCAAACACTAAATTTAAGAAAAATTAATAATTAAAATTTTTTGCCTCATTTTAGTCTGTGATGGAGGAGGAAAAAAAATTGTACACCTTTAAAATGTTCTAAGTCTGGTAGCTTAATTATTATTTTTACTGTAGCAAAGAAAGAATGAACCACAAAAGGTATCTGTTATTGAGAGAAACTTAATCCGATTTTATCTATCTTGTTATCTATTCGAAAAAAGATTGTTAGAATTTAAGAAACTTTTAGCGTAAGAACAACAAAAACCAACAAAAGCGTTTTTAAAACAAGACCAAAATGTTGAAATAAAGTTATCATGCTGCTACAAACACATTATGAAAGGTTATAAAAAATTTCAAATATGTTATAAAATCATTCAAAAAATCATGAAAACGTTGAAGAAACAACTGAATCATTACTAAACAATACTGAAACATTATAGAAACGTTACTAAAACATTAAAGATGTGTTACTAAAATACTGATGAAACGTTACTAAAACGCCAACGCAACGTTACAAAACGTTAAAGAAACACTGCAAAAACGTTATTAAAACGTCATAAAAATACTACTAACACTTCCAAAATGCCATAAAAAATGTACTAAAACGTTGTAGAAATGTTACTAAAATGTTTTAGAAACATTACTACGTAATAAAAACATTTAAGAAACGTTATCAAAATGTTATAAAAATGTTACCAAAACGTCATAAAAAGATTACCAAAACTTCCAAAATGTTGTAAAACACATGCTGAAACGTTGTAAAAATGTTACTAAAACGTTTTAGAAAAGTTACTAAAACATTGTAGGAACATTACTACGTTATAAAAACGTAACCAAAACGTCATTAAAATATTACTAAAACTTTCAAAATGTCGTAGAAAAGATGTTAAAACGTTGTAAAAATGTTACTAAAATGTTGTAGAAAAGTTAGTAAAACATTGTAGAAAGATTACTGCGTTATAAAAACGTTACCAAAACGTAATAAAAATATTATTAAAACTTTCAAAATATTGTAGAAAAGATGCTGAAACGTTGTAGAAATGTTACTAAAATGTTGAAAAAAAGTTACTAAAACATTGCAAAAACATTACTACATAATAAAAACATTATAGAAACGTTATCAAAACGTCATAAAAATATTACTAAAACATTGAATATGTCGCAGAAAAGATGCTAAAACGTTGTAGAAATGTTACTAAAATGCTGTAGATCGGTTACTAAAACATTGTAGAAACATTACTATGTTATAAAAATGTTACAAAACGTTATAAAAAAGTTACAGAAACGTTATAAAAATGTTACCAAAACTTTTAAATTGACGTAGAAAAGATATTAAAACTTTGTAAAAATGTTATTAAAATTTCGTAGTAAAGTTGCTAAAATTTTGCAGAAAAATTACTACAACGTTATAGAAACATCAGTAAAACGTTACAAAACTTTAGAAAAACGTCACAAAATATAATAAAAATGTTATAAAATGTTATGAAAACGTTATAAAAACGTTATAGGAATGTTACCAAAACGTTATAGAAATATTACTAAAACTTTCAAAATGCTGTAAAAAAGATACTAAAACATCGTAGAAATGTAACTATAAGTGTAACTCAAAATGTGATAAGAAGTTACTAAAACATTATAGAAACATTACTACAACATTATAAAAACATTACTAAAAGTTATAAAACGTTAGTAAAATGTTATAAAATGCTACTAATAAGACGTTTATAAGAACATCACTGAAACGTTACAAAAACATAACTAAAATGTTATAAAAAGTTACTAAAACCTTATTAAATGTTACTGATACGTTATAAAACGTTATTGGAACGTTACAAAAACGTTAATTAAACATAACTATAACGTTATTGAAATGTTATAAAAACGTTATATACATATACCTTATTAAAATGGTATCGATACGATACTAAAACGAACGTTTTCAAAACATGAAAACATTATAAAAACGATGTAAAATATGGCAGACGAGTAATTAAAATTATATAGCCATTACGAAATGTTTGACGAATCGATGCCAGAACGTTATCGAAATCGTTAGGACAACATTCTGAGAGCATTATTACAGACGCAGATGGTTAACATGAAATGAAATTGATGAAATTTTATTACGTGTACTGAGGTTCATTTCAAAGTACAAAATATTAGCTGGAAAAATCAACGCTACTTTTCATAACATTTACTCTTCGATCTCACATGAATATTTCATTTAACGCAAAACAATATTCTTAAATAGACTATCGTATTAATCTGCGACAGAATTTTTTTCTTCTTTTATGTGAGCTACAACCTCCCTTTCGTCTTCTTCCACTAGTAATATAATCGACTGCACGCAAAATAGGAAAAAAAAAAACACAGCTACACAGAATAGTAGGTATATTATACGCGAACAGGTTATCAGGTTTTTTTTTCGCAGGTACCTATACCATAAAGGGTGCAAATATACTCTAATATTACATTTTTAAGTACTCTAAATTACCCAGCTAATTCTAGTAGATACAAAATTGAAAAAAAAAAAATAGCCTACCTAGAACCGTAAAAATTGAAATACCACATTAAAAAAAAAAATCATTAAAAAACCGAGAAAAAAAATCACACATCTATTAAGAAAATAACCTTGTTTCAAGCTGCTGCTATCGATGCTATTGCTCTAATTAGCGTTATAACCATCAAGTATACTTAGGTAGGCTAGGTACGTAGGCGAGCATATAACAAGTAGGTACTTGGACAAAGAATTGACGATGCGATGGGAGTATTTCAATCATGGGCGAGATGAAAATTTATTAAATTGAACGAAGATCTATAATGACACCTGTTTGGTTCGTTTCGCGTATCATCGTAGAAATCTGATATTTACTAAAATCACGATTTTAAAAATGATCGGCGATTAAGTAGGTACATTTGACAGATGGATTTAAATCACTGCAGTGTAAGTAAGCATTAATCCTGATTGAGGCTATCGCACAGTTTGACTCGTACGTTAAACCTGATGAAGAATATAAACGTTCGGAGTTCATTTATTTTATTATTTTTTTTTGTTTGCAAACTTGTCACAAATTCGGTGTGTTTAATCGTTCACGTTTATATATGTTGGTAGGAAGGTGGTAGGTAAGAGGTAGGTAGGAGGTAGGTGTAAGTTATCTAGTGTTGGAACCCAGTCGCATATGTTTTTAACGAATTTTCATCTATTATTCGGCAGATGTTACACTCGTCGAATCAGGTGAGAGGCAAAAAGGGTGGCTACGCAACCATGACCATTTAACTGTCAAAAAAACGTTCATTGAATATGTTGAAAATGAGTTAATCGCGTGACGTCATTCACTTAGGTAGGTATAGATTATACGAATTGGATATCACACCTGTGAATATGAGTAAAGTACACGTTACTTATTCGTACTTAGTATACGTATGTATTGTAATGTTATGTTCTAATCAAATTCGTGTATCGAAATTCTACGAACATAACTTCTCACTTAATTACCATAAACGGTATATCTATTATCAACACGAAACTCTTCCGAAAAAAAAAAAATAAAAATAAAAAAATCCAACGATGAGTTTCCATAAAAGGTGACTTAGCTTACGCTGAGAATATTTACAAGTACTTGTACAGATATCTATGCAATATGTAAACGGTAATTAAAAGAGTAATACCTATTTACACGTAACCATAAATTACCTACCTACTTACAGGACATAGAACTTGGCTGATTTTAGTATTTCGTAACTCGATGATGTACTCGTAAGTCTTGGTACGACGTACCAGGTTGGATTCTCGTGCTAAAGAAATCATCTACCCAAGTCTAGAAGCGATGGAAATTACCTGCGTTATAAGTCGATGTGTCGCCTTCGATGGGTAAGTACTATTAAAATAGTCAGCGTCGAGTTTGTCATCGTCGTCGTCGGGTAGGTTAATGCGAAATTCATGTTCATTTGTCATCATTAACTGTCGTGAAAAATGAAGAATGAAGAAAAAGAACGAGCCGCCATCGTAGTCGACTCGACCGTTACATAATCAGAACAGTATCGCGGAGCACCTGTTTGCTAATAACTCGCCGGTCGCCGACTTCATTGACCATTGCCATGTATAGAACTATTACTTTCTCTTTCTACATTTCGGTCGAATTAATTGACGTTTAGGCCTGTGCAGGTTTTCGCGATTCGATTAGATTGGAATTTTTTACACGCTCGCAGCGCCACACGATTAACCCCATTATCTTGCATGTGTTTGTTTTCGTGGGTGGTCAACAATGTTTGCGTAAGGTGGCTGTAATATCCAATACCTTCTAAACAAGTTGATGATATCGCGTATTCTTGCTGGACCATGGTACGATATACCTATGCTTACAGTAATTTACCAATATTCGGAGTATAAAAAGGAGGAGAGAAAAAAAAAAACAATCTCGGATCGAGTAGCTAGGTGACTCCAAACTCTTGACCAAATTAATTGCCATCGTCGTGTAATAGTGAAGGGATATATTAAAGCTGGTTTCTACAAAAGCAATTTGGATCCCATCCAAAGTTTCCGATACCTATATTAACGTGATACGATGTATACCTACTACCTAGTTGCCTAGACCTACCTACGAAGCTACTATATATATATATACATATATAAAGGGCACGCAGCACGCACATTTACTACGTTTAAGTTAATTATAAAGCCATTCTTCCAACCATATACTACGAGACCTTTTAATACGTAGCGACTTTGATAAACTCGCTAAACTTTGATAGTTAATTTTCAACCGAGTAAATTTATCAAATTCAAGTTCAAAGTAATCGACTCGTCGATGGAAAACTAGTACCGAAAGTTTTCACGTTTCGATACTACCTACACTAAAAAGGTACATCTAGTCTCGAAAAGATACCGATACGTTTTTCTTAATGGCTTCTTCGAGGCCATCCAATCTCTCAATAGATCACTTTGAAACTGGAAAAGGATGCTTTTGAAGTGACTTAAATAAGGTCAACGAAAAATAAGTAGAAACGACACGAAACCAATATACTTTGCTGAACAGAGCAAGACGAGACGTGTCGATGGGTATAAAATAGGGGTTCTTAAGATACGAAATAATTACTTACATCGTATTTAACGTGAATGAAGAATTAATAGAGAAATTATTTTGGCAAAAGGAACGAAGCTTTTTAGACGGAAATGAAAAGAGGAAATTAAAGATGATTTACTTATGCTTCTACGTCGTGTCGTGGAAACTTTCACAATTTCATCATTAATTTAAAAGGATTCCGGGTAAGAAATAACAATTAAAGGTGTTGGAAAATTAAGAAAGTTTCCTTTTTGTAAATGGCGAATATAAGGAAAAGGCAGAATCCTAAGAGAAGTGTAAGGTGTCTATTCACTATCGCAAAGTTCAATTTCATCATGTTGACTTTTAACTGTTCAAATTGATTTTGAAAAATATCTACATCGCAATCAGCCGCACTTCAATAACCTAAATTTATGTCTTTCGATATGGAGGTTGCGTCCACTTTTTGGGCGCTAGATTGGGGAGGATGAGGGCTCGGTGGGGTGTAGGGCAATACTAAGGTATCACAAAATACCAGAATCGATTGTTCGGAGGGGGAAGAAGGGAGGCAGTTACCCGAGACACTTTTTTTTTACAAAAAACCGAAAAATCCCCTTGTAAGCACTGTACAGTGAGGATGAAGGAGGGGGAGGAGTAAAAATGCCCAAATTAATCGTATAGATACCTATTACACCTATATAGAAAATTTCAGCTCCTTAGATGAGTTTAGGAGTAAGGTTAGCCTTGTACGTATGAAGGGTTTAATGGGGCTAAAAAAGTCCAGACCCCCAAAAAGCACATCTGGGACCCTCACTAAATGTACATACCTAATTTCAAGTTCCTAGCTCAATGTGGAGGGGAGTTATATGAGGAACAAATTCAAAAAATGAGAAAAATGAGAAAAACCTATTGAAAAATCATTTTTTGGGGTCTGTGAGGGAGTGCAATGGAGCTAAAAAGTTTGAATCCCCAAAAGGCACATCTAGGGTCCCAAATACATACACATACCAAATTTTCAACTTAACCTCAATTTTGTGGGGAGTTAGTGGAGGAATAGCCCTTTTTTCAAGGTCAAAAAAAGGGAAAACCCTAATATCTTCCTTCCTAATTCACTTGAGAGGTGGATTTTTGGATATGTTATACAACTTTTAACTTTTAATCAATGGGCTTAAAAATGAGAAATTTTTGCGTTTTTGACCCCTCAGCACCCCTCTTCCAAATCGGGGCATAACTGAATTTTGACCCAAGTTCATCCATATTCATATATATTCAAATAACCGCCAAACTGAGCTGATTGACTAAATTAGAGCGATTTTTGTCGTTAACGAGCGGAGTAAGTAATTTTAATGTGTAGAAAAAAGAAATGAAATAAAAAAAATAAAAATAAATATTTAATACGGCTAAAAATTATCTTTATGGTCTTCTAGGGCCCAAAACGGATTTTATTGACACCCCCTCCCCCCCCGTCATCCGCTGTTGGTCGATAAACTGTAATAGCCTGGTTTTTATTGACAATATAATTGACACCCCCTCCCCCCCCGTGATCCGCTGTTGGTCGATAAACTGTAATAGCCTGGTTTTTATTGACAATATAACTTGGAAAATCAGGCTAATGAAATCATTCCTCTTTCAATTCTCTATTGCATTCGTTTTGACTATTTTTTCGACTTTTTCATAATGGCCAACCTAAGATTGGTGAAATTTTCAAATTTTGAAAAGTATCCTACTCCTTCTTTACCTCCTCTCACCCCCTCCCCCTCCCCAAAGAAAAAATATCGATCATACATATTTATTATTATACATGTTGGTGGGAAGTAATATACAAAGAAGCCATTTTAGAAAGTGATTTTAGTGGATTTTTGAAAATTATTAGCGTCAGGGGGTAGTTAATTACTAAAAATTGTATTTTTCCGTGTACGCAACTCCACCCCAAGACCTCGTAAAAGAAAATGTAACCAGCGAAAAATACTCGTCTTTTGATGCTCTACAACTTTTATTAAAATATTTTTTTCATAAGTGAATAATTTGAAATTTTATCACTCACAGAGATATCAATTTGATCTCCTCGACATTTTTCAATTTACATGTTCATGGGAGAGACCATCTCCCAAACAATCATTGTAAAACAATAAAATACCTAAAAAATTACTAAAATTGATTATTTTGTAGCTGAAAAATGTTCAAAAATTTCAAATTTTGTAATACCAGCATCGTCGAAAAATTCAAGTATGTCTCGCCATAAATGTTCACCCCTTCTTAACTATTTTCAAGCCTGACTAAACTCTTGATCAATGTTTAATATCCCATAGAAAAAAAATTTCAGCTTCCTTCCCTCTTTGATCTGTACACAAATGAAATTTAAAACCCAAAGGTACAATTCAAGTCGTATTTTTCTTCCAGCGGATTTCTCAATACACGCGTAATCACCGTACAATCTTTCCGGTCGAAATCTATTTTTAGACAATTTCACACGCTACAATCTTACGTAGTTACGTACTAATATAACTCGAATTTCGATTCCATAATCTTTAACCACCATCTCTCATACGCAACAAATTAAGAAAACAACCCAAACAAAGCAATAAATTTTCAACGCGGATACCTCTCGCTCCGAATGCTACAACCATCGCTTCCTGTCCTGTTACTACTACAACGAACCCTTTGGTATTGGTAACCGCATTTAGTCCTCACCTCAGAATCCGGAATACCAATATAAATCACAGATATTTATGTAGGTTACTTACTACCGGTGCGGCCCCAGACCCGACCAAAGGACTAGTTTCTCGAACTCGTAATCAAAATTACGTACGTACGTACATATCGATCGATTCGATATTCATAACAAAGTTATTACAAGTTTGCGGTACTTGGTACTGGGTACACCGACCAACCTACCTACATAAGTTTAGTTTAGGTGATGCAGGTATTGGTACGACGAAGACGTACAAATACTTTGAGAACTAGGTAGATAGGTAGGTACTGGGTAGCCACGACTGATGATTACATGTTTAGCGAAATGAATCATACGCGTACCAGAATACGTACGTATAAAATGCTACTGCATTCTTGGTACAATCTTACGTAATTAGATAAATAAAACAAACGTGAATGAAACGTAAAACGAGTACCCAGCGGTATTCAGACTCACATCGTACTCATGCAGAATCATTTTACGAATATGTATACCTACCTACAAGTATGTACTTACATATATCGATGCTATATTCACGATCAACTAATAAATCGAGATCAAAGCAGCTACAATACGTATCTCGAATTTCTTTTAAATTATTACCACTATAATTTACATATAAAATATACTATAATCCCATAATAAACGATATCGATAGTGCGCAGAGAGCATGCGTTGTGTGCGTAGTTTCTATTCGATAATCATGCTACATATATCGAACAGTAACGTCAAAAGTGTACCTAAGGTCAAGAAAATTGATATGGCCTGGTCCTCACATTTTGAAAATTATCATGGATTCTGGCTGGGAGGAGGAGGGGGTGCCGCCTCCTCTACCCCACTCCCCCATGACTGTTACAGAGATAGTTTCTAAAGAAAAGAAAAATCTACCAACGGAAACCAATTTTTATTTCAAGTTGATTTTTTTCGTGAGGTGGGAGGAGGGGGTCTCAAAATATCCTCATACTTGGAGTTCTTTACAATTTTCGCTATGACCCATCACTCAAAATATAATAAAAAAGAGTCTAATTTTCCTAAACTACAGGAGATGAGGAAACTGGTCCATTCATGGAATAAAAAAAAGTTCCGCACTGGGATTTTTTGGGGACGTAAGGGTGGGCATGGGTATGAGAATTTGAATCTCCCAAAAAACACATTTATGACCCCTACTAAGTCTACATATCAATTCTTTAACTTCGTAGCTCAATTTGGAGGGGAGATAGAGGAAGTAAAGCTTGTTTTCATGGTCAAAAGGGAAAAAAACCTCTTTATTTTCCCTCCTAATTGACCTAGGAGACCGATTTTTCCATATGTAATACAACTTTTGTTCCCCCAATTGGCACAACAATGTATAAATGTTTGCAATTTTTCCCCTCAGCACCGCCTCCCTCGAATATGGAGGTTATGCCCACTGAAAAATATCAAATTCGCCGCCAATCGAAGCCTATTGCTCAAATTTGACCGATTTTGGTCGGTATTAAGCCGAGCAAATGAATTTAGTTTTTGGAGAAAAAATTACAAAATTGATAAAAAATTGATAATGCTTTTGTTTTTTAAGCTAGGCAATGAATGAATTATTTTTTTTTTTTTGAAACAGAAAATTAAAATAAATGTTCTTTTTAATAAAAATTGAAGCAAAAACTCATTATTCACTCACCGAATCTCGTTGATGAGAAAAACTAACTACAAATAAGTTTAGACGGTACACTTGATTGATACTTCATAGGTGGATACAGATACATACCTGAAACACAAATACAAAAAATTCAAATATATTACCACATTTTTAGGTAAGATAACAAATTATTTAAAATATTAATTTTTACTATTAAAGTGATCATGTCAATGTAGGTACATTGTAGGAAAAAATTCTTTACTCGCGAACTTATCCATAAATTGGATCTTGTGCATAATTCATAATTTATTCTTTGAAAAGGAAATTTTAATTCACTTTCAATGATAGTTATTTTACATTTTCTTTTTATTCTTTTCAGCATCAACCACGTATTCATGTTAGAGTGAGATAAAACAAGAAAAAAAAAACGTAATAAATCGTGACAATTTCTTGACAGAAATTCTCAATCTTGGTATTTCAGAACATGACTGAAAAGAAAAAAATTGGGTATATTTACGCACTTTTTCCTTTCAGGGAAAAATTCCAGATTATGGATATTTAATTTTTTTCAAGCGCAAAACTCATTGCATTATAAATAAATAAATTCCTATAATTTTTAAATTTTTTCTAATTTTTAATTTTTTCTATTTTTCAACTTTTGTTAGTTTTTAATTTCAACCCTTAAAAAGGCACATCAATGGTCCCTACATACGAAATTAGAAAACTCTACCAAAAAACACCATAAGGAGTGCAATAGGGCTGAAAAGTCGAGTTACATAAAAGGCACATCTAGGGCCCCTACTAAATGAATACATCCAATTTCAAGTTCCCAGCTCAATTTAGAGGGGAGTTATGCGACAAAACAAAATCAAAAAATAAGAAAAAACGACCAAAAAACCACATATTTGAGGCTGTGAAAGGATGAAATGGGGCTGAAAAGTCGAAACCCCCAAAAAGCACATATAGGACTCCCACTAAATGTGCACACCTAATTTTAAGTTCCCAGCTCAATTTCAAGGGGAGTTATGCGAGAAACTCATTCAAAAAATGAGAAAATTGAAAAAAACCTATCAAAACCCATTTTTTTAGGGCTGTGAGGGGATGCAACCAGGCTAAAAAGTCGGAACCTCCAAAAGGCACATCTAGGGCCCCAACTAAATGTACATACCAAATTTCAACTTCCCAGCTCTATTTTGTGGGAAGTTGGTGGAGGAACAGCCCTTTGTCAAGGTTAAAAAATGGAAAAATCCCCATATCTCCCCTCCTAATTGACTTAGGAAGTTGATTTTTAGATAAGTTATACAACTTTTGATTCTCTATCAATTGGCTTAAAACGGGTAAATTTTTGCTTTTGTGACCCCTCAGCATCCCCTCCCCAAATTGAGGCATAACTGAATTTTGGCCCAAGTTCATCCCCACTCATATATATTTAGTCCGCCGTCAAACTGTGCCGACTGACCGAATTGGATCGATTTTGGTCGGTATCGAGCGGAGTAAATGATTTTAATGTTTGGGGGAAAAAAATACCTAACCTGACTAAAATCGTCTTAATGGTCTTCTAGGACCCAGGACACCCAAACGGATTTCGTTAATATTCTCCCTCCATTTGCCACAGGTTCATAGTCAGTAAAAGCCTGGTTTTCATTCACAATATGACAGAAAATCAGGATAAAAAAATATTCTTAAAGTAAGTAACCAGGAAGACATATTTTTAGGGACAAATTTCAGGCACCGGTTTCGTTTTTGTGAAATATAAGTTTAAAATTTACTTTTTTGCATTTCTCTCCTCTTGTTGACTGAAAAATTTTGAAATTCAGCTATACGTATGATCTCAATTTGTTTTAATAAGAAATATTCCTCTTTTGCACTGTAACAATCGTTGGCAGGGAGGGGGGAGGATGTGATAGTTGAGTCCGAAAATTTTCCAGAACCCTTCCCCCTCCCCTCTATTCAAAAAAATATAATATTAAATTAATTTAATTTTCTTGAGATTTCTTTTCGTGCCTTTTGGGATACCTCGTGCATATATGAAACAGAAACTTGCGGATATTTGGCAACATCAAAATTGCAATATGCTCGAGAGACAAATATAACTAAGTACATTACGTTGCGTCGTCATCAGATCGTCGTACCGTTCGTTAAACCGTGTGAACATTTATTGCAGTCCTTTACCTCACCTCTGTAGCCTTCGTACATGTGATGTACGTACCTCAAAAATCATATGTACTTAATTTACACGTACATTGAACATTCGAGTCTGGTGTGCGCGTGCATGTGTATTCATCATTCCAACTACCTCTCTACCTGCGTACAATACTAAAAAAGTATATGCTGTTCATTAACGAAAACGTACATACGAATACGTTACATACAGTACGTATTATACAAAGAGACCTTGAAGTTTGCAAAATTTTCAGGGCTAATGCAATCGGTATAGTAGGAAAAGTACACATACACATGTGTATGCAATGTACCAGCGGTGTACTTCAGGTCACGTAAATTTAATCCGGATTTTGGTATTGAAAAATAATCGTGTTTATAAACATAGCAAATGCATGGCTCTCGAATATACTCACTCGTACATATGCGTAAGTCTCGTAATATCACGTGTATGAGTAAGTACCATGTAAATGTTCTGTATATGCGATGCTGCTAGACAACCGATGTTTCGTAATTAGAAATTTATCATCCGGTTGGGGTATTGAGAATTGATAATTTTGATACGATATTATGAGACATGGGCGAGGGCGAACAGGCATTCGAGCCGGATTGTATTCATGATAGCGTAGGATGGAATCAGACAGATGTCAGATTATACGTCGAACTATATTACGTCGATATTGTGTGTGTGTGTGTGTGTAAGTGTAGTTGTAGATGTATACACTTATTGGAAAACTGACATGTTTACGCATATGTACATATATATGTATTATGATATCACTAACATTCGACTACACACATACTTACACATGTACAGATACCATATTTGTAGGTATTTCCCGAAAATCGAATTTACTTTCCTATAAAGTAAAGTGTGCTAGGCCTACATATACATACAATGAACTTGCAATTTCATCTCATCTTTAAAATCTATCTGAAGTGTGCCTGCTCATCTGACTCTGATATACGACATCACCTTTGATACAAAAAATTTTCCTTTTTCCAAGGTGAATGAAACGTGTACTTTGTAAAGTACCAACTATTAAATAGATACAATTAAGATTGATCGTCGTCGATGTCGATGTCGATGTCGGTGTCTATCTTTCTTGCATAAGTTCGATACGAGCTCGGTACACAACATACCTTTTTACCTGTACAACACACGCACGATATCCCATTCAAAATGATAGGTACACGACGCGATTATGAGAAAGATTGCCCTGCCCGTGTGACCATGAGCGTCGAATTAAACGCTCGATTTAATACGGACTCGTGGACTAATTGACGACTGTCCGAAAAACCGAAAAAAGCGTTCGGGTGATTTGTAAAATTTACCGGACGGTTTCGTGCTCGATTCGGGCTAGTCGATAAATCGATACATGCTGGCAGCTCATTTGTAACCATTATTTCGTCCAAATTGTGTTTAAATTTATGAAAAAATTTATGCCTAAGTATAAACATATATTTTTTTTTCTATTAAATTATATTAAAAAATAGGCTAAAAATATAGAAATGTGCTCAGTGTGTTACTGATTTGTGATCCTATCCCAGCACTTAGACGGTTCTAACCTTCAAAATGCTTCAAATGATAATTCATAGTGTAAAAATAAAGGTCGTTAAACTAAAATCTAGTTTTTTTTTTTTTTTTTTTTTTTTTTTTTTAGTTTTTCAACACTGGAAAGTAATTATTTATTTTGATTATTATTTGATAATTTTAACGTAGAAATATTCCACCATATTTTAAAACATTACTTATCAGTTGAATAACACTCGAGTTATTCAAAGAGGTCATTTGAAATCATTTGAAATGTACACCAATCAATCATAATTGCTAAGTTGGTGTCTTGAGTGGAATTTTTATATGGTAATTTTTTTTTTTTTTAATAGAAGATTATCATGAAATATAATAATTTGAAAAGAAATTTCAAGAAAAACATGGAAAAATACATACCGAATTTTAGTGATAAAAGCACAACTAGCAAATAAATCAAAAAGTTACCAAGTTTTTCAGGGTTGGCAACCTTGATAAGAGAGAGAGAGAGCTTCGTAGTAGAAACTAAGAAAATAAATTAAAGCAATGTGACGTTAAAATAGAGTCAGAGAAAGGGAAGGAGGGAGACATTGAATAGAATTAATTTTGAAAAATTATTTACGAATAGATGTTTTTTGGGTTTATACAGTAACGCGAATCGAAAAAATAAAATTTTTCTTTTTTGCTAATTTTGGGTGAAATTTTAGGCTTCTAGATCGATTAGGAAGTTGACAGGAGCTCTCGAAAAAGATCGCAAGTTTTTTGTTTATACTTGTGAAAAGAATTATTCAAGCCCCCTCCTCCACATACCCAACCATCGAATGACAAGTTTTTACAAATTTCAAAAAACGAACCCCTGAAAAGGCACATACATTTAGGGCGCATACCGGATCTATACGACAAAACTTCTTCCTACGATCAATTCGGAAGGGGCGGGGGGGGAGTTATGCGAGGAATCGACTCTATTTATGGTCAAAAAAAGGAGGGGAGGTAATCCCCATATCTTCCTCCCTAATTCACATAAATGGCTTATTTTTGGACAAGTCATACAGTTTTTAATCCTCAATCGATTGGCTTGAAAATTATCAATTTTTTCGGTTTCAGACCCCGTACACCTCCTCCCCTAAATTTAGACATATCTAAAATTTTGACATTTCAGGTCATCCTCACTCAGAATCAAATATGCCACCAATTTAAGCTACTTGAACAAATTTGAGCGATTTTGGTTGGTAACGAGATGACTAAATGATTTTTATTTTTGGCCAAAAAAATAAAAATAAATAAAAATAATAAACATTTGGCGTGTTTAAAATTGCCCTTAAAACGAGGAAAAGGGTACTGAAAAAATTTGTCCGACTTGTATACATAAAAAATCACGTTTTTTTTTTGTCAAAAATGGTTGTATTCTGGAAGCTCACAATACACCTCCCTCCCTATCTCTTCACTCATCAATCTGAGGAGCGAAGTTTTCACTAAAAAGTAGCTGAATGGAAAAATTTAATTTTTACGCTTACAAAATATCTAATTTTAAAAAGATCGTATCTGAATCAATTTGCACAATTGGAAGCTGCAGAGAGACATTGATATTCAAAAAAGCATACGCTTTACATCCTTGTTTACAATGCCCAAGGTTCCTGAAACTGATATAGCCGTACGCATATGTAAGGACTAAATGTTGGTCGGTTGCCCTTCCTAAACCTTATTCAATACTTTTTACATTTGTATTTTTATCCATTCTTCTGGAAATTAAATCAAAGGCTATAACAGGCTATTAGTATAGCAATGGGTGGGGGGGGGGGGGAAAAATGGTACTTCAACAAAAGTTTTTACGTCGATGTTTTTTTCTCATCGGATTTTCCATCGATTTTTTTCAGGAAGTGGAAGTACCTAAAAAGATAGTTATGGATTGAAATAAACTTTTAAAACTGGGGTGGGGGGGAGTGGAGGGTGTTGTAGGGCTCTTTTTCTGAGCTAGCAACAAGAAAAAATTTTCTCACATTGTTAGGAGTATTTTAACCATAATTTGTTTTTTCAAAATTTTTTGGGGTAGTGGGTCTTTCTGTAGAGTTTAAAAACCATCTTATTTGTTTAGAAATCGAATTTTAACGAAGGAAACACTGATTTTTCGATCGAGGGGGCCATCGCATCAAAACATTTTTTTTAATTCAAAAAAGTGTAAAATACTCCTAACAACACGAGGAAATTTTTTCAAGTTGTCAGGTCAAAAAGAAGGCTCTAAGAGCCTGCCAAAAGTTTCCAAAATCGTATTTAGAGAGGCTAAAAATCTGAAAAAATTCCACACAATCCCCCCCCCCCGGTACCTTTACGATAACGCCAGGTTTGAAAAAAAATCGTGTTAGAGCTCGCAGAGAAAAAAAAATCCAGTACATTTTTCATCTCCTCCCCCTCCCCGTCCCGCCGGTTGACGAGATTAAAAATTGTAAACACACTTAAAAATCATCTTTCATTATAGTTCATTCCAATCGAGAAGGAACTAAATATGCTCATTTTTTGCAGCTAAAATCTCCCATTTTTTACGACTAATTTTGTTCTTCGTTTAGCGAAGACATCCCTGAGACAATGCACATTCCTGCTGTCATTTCAGTGATTGGTCATTTTTCATTATTATCTCATCTCAATTGTAGGATTTCAATAAAATTAAGCGAAAAAAATGCATTTTGAAAATGAGTATTTGATGAATTGCAAAATTAAGCATATTTCGTCCCTTCTCGATTGGAACGGACTGTAGTATCTTAAAATCCCTTTGAAAAATTTTCAATTTGAGGCTGTAGGAAAAATCGCTTCGCTTAGCCTGCTGTAATAGTATTTGAATTTAAACATTAGCTCTGGAATTTCTCAGCTTATGCATATTAATTACGTCAAATGTCTATCTAGATATTATTTTAATTCAACTGTTACATTATTTTCTGAAATTTCAATCGACTCGATGATCTCGGAGCAATTTACACAGCAAATATACCGCTGAAAAAAAATTAGGGCATGATAAAAAAAATTTCACGTATCCTGTTTCTTCCTAAAGACTCGAAGATACGAAATTATATTTTTAATTTCTTCGATTCTTTCAATATTTCGACAAACAACCACAGCCACAATTCGTTCTTTACGTTCCATTTCAACCTACTTATGCCATTTGCGAAAAAAAAAGTCATAAGCTATGCACATACATACGCACCTTGGAATAAAATTTTCGGTGACAGTTGACAGACATTTTTTCTTTTCAATAAATTCTTCCGTTTCATTCGTTCATTTTATTTTTTTTTTCATTTCTCACTTTCTATCATTCTATCGACAAAGTTGCAACAAAAAAGTCGTAAATTCATCAACTACGTTTTCATTTCACTTCTGTACCTAATCCATTATTGTAGCGCAAATTGCAATAGAAAAATTTTTATAGCGAAAAAGTAAAACCATATTTACGATTGGAGATTTTCACCCTGTTCAAAGTGAAAATTGCATTCATCTTTCGAATGACTTTTTTTTTTTTTTAGTCTACAGCTACACCTATCAAGCAGAGAACCTCTATAATAATAATAGTACCTCAGCAGATTGATACTTATCTAACGAACCGCTATAATTCGCAAGAGGTATAGATAGGTACGTGTGAGCAGGGCAAAAGCAAATCAAAGCGAAATAAAATCTCATTGGAATAGAGACGAAACACGTCTTTCAAAAAGAACGTAATTTTTTTTTTTCTTTCGCTATTCAACTCGTAAATAAACGCTTAATCAAATCCATTAATCGCAGCAGCGAAAAAAAAGGTCTTTAATTAAACCGAACTGCTGCCTCTATTGTCTGCGAGAAATTATAGTTAAACGTTCGTCGTACACCGACCGCACCGCAGTGTAAAATTTTCCAAGGAGCAAATCTTTAGCCGCATCCAATATCTATCTATATCCGTTATCTCGCGAGATGGTGTTTAACCATCATCGTGAGTCATTTAATCAACAGCTGGGTATAATATTACCAGTACGATACGGTACAGTATGGCACAGAGGTATATACACACTGTACATAGGTTGAAGTACTTAAGTCTATACGATGATAGTATATCCCGCCGAGGAGGGGCAGGAGGGGAATCCGGGGATCTCATTTTATCGAACAATTAAAGCTGTTAACTCGTTGTCGAACGGTTTATAAACAACGTGGTGGGCTGGTGGCGACCAAAAGACGACCAGTTATTTTCGCCATGCGCCGAATGCGGAAAACAACTCGTTTCCTTAGGATTGAAGACGATAAAGCCAAAAAAACCGCACATGCGATAAACATTAAACAACGACAACAACAACTCAGGTAAAAAGGTAAGTAAAGAAAGGTTGGGTTTCGAGTAATGCAGTCTAAGATAACGTGCGTATTATTCATAATAATTTTTATCGTACACGTTACTCTTACATAAACTAAACGTGTCTCGTATATGCGGAGCGATTTCACGGTTTTATAATCTCACATCTGGTACAAGATACCGATGGTCGGTCGACACCGTTATCTAAATTTAAAAACTTACTCATCTGATGATTTCGATTGCAATTGGCGAAAGTTGTTGAATTAAAAGAAGTACATGTATACTGTAAGGTATTTCCCATACAGCACCACGTACACAAACACACACACACACACACACAAATGTGTAAACATTTTACGTTCGTTCACCTGTCGAGGTGCAGGTACAGGTATCTTAACTATACGGTACAAGGTAACCATTTAGTGGACCTGAGAGCTACGACATGTCAACGGACCTCAAGCTCAACCACTCTTTATTACATAATACCCTATGAATATCTGCACACAACAACAAATACCCAATAAAGATTTATTTTCCTGTTCTGCAACCGATAGATATGCCTATTGCCTATTGCCTATTGCCTTCTATGCTTTAAATCCCAATATGTTGAAACTTGTATACCCACGCCACGTTTGCTGGCTCGCTAACGCAGGCTACGCTAACAAACAACGAACGAGGATTTATTACACGATGATGGGCGTCGATCGATATGACCAAACTGGAGGCAGCTATATCACTATATAGATGTAGATACCTATATATATATATATGGGTACCTCATGAGTTAATTTCAAATCACGCTTACACGACAATCGACTTAAAAATAAGCCGAAGCCGCCTTTTATGTTATACCTACACATGTTAACATTGTCATAAATTATACCGAAAGCTTTACGAAGATAAATCATCTCGCGCTTATATGTACATATAATTCATCTTTCGCACCAATTTAAAATTGTTTAATGATTCTTGGCGAATATCTGATACTGGTATTTTCACTTCAATACGATATATTCTCTATATTTGTTCTGTGTGAAGTTTTAGTAACGAAGTTACGTAACCTTATGTAGGTATCTTTATTCTATGAATTTACTATTACAAGAAATGTAGGTAGAGGTACCTCTACTTTGCTACCTACTCGTCAAATCGTGTATTTTTGCATACTTTTCAGAAAAAAAATAATAATAAATAGCCAGATTTACTCGGCGAAAATCTCAAAAAATCATTCCCTCCCCCCGCCTCTCTCGCCAATTAGAATAAAAAATTATATTTTAGACTCTGCAATGTGTATGCAAAAGAATGGAAACTGAGAAACTGACAATTCGTGACATATTACAATTATAAGAATTGAAAAAAAAGGCATCGCGAATTGCGGGTAGAAAGGGTTCAACGGTGCTAAAAAGTCGAGACCCTCAAAATACACATCTGGGGCACTTACTCGATGCGCGGGCGTAATTTCAAATTCCTAGCTCATTTTAGAGGGGAGTTGGGCGAGGAATAAACTCAAAAAATAAGAAAAAACGACCAAAAAACCACATATTTCAGGCTGTAAAGGGATGAAATTGGGCTGAAAAGTCGAGATCCCTCAACAACCACTTCTAGGAACTCCACTAAATGTACATACCTAATTTCAAGTCCCCCAGCTCAATTTGGAGAGGAGCTATGTGAGGGGCAAACTCAAAAAATGAAGAAAACGAGAAAAACATATCAAAAAACTACTTTTTTTGGGGCTGCGAGGGGATGAAACGGAGCTAAAAAGGCATATCTAGGGCCCCAACTAAATGTATGTACCAAATTTCAACTTCCTGGCTCAATTTGGTGGGAATTGAGTGGTGAAATAGCCTTTTTTCGAGGGCAAGAAGAGGAGAAATCCTCATATTTCCCCTCCTGATTAACTTAGGAAGTTGATTTTCGCATATCTAATACAACTTTTGATTCTCTATCAGTTTAGTTTTCATTCGCAAATTGGCCAAAATTATGGAAAAAACTGTTGAAAACCATTGAAAATTGATCAAAAATTATTACGAAAAAATGTTGAATATTGGGTGAAAAACGATCTAAAACAAAAAAAAACGAAAGCCATTAAAAATGGGGAAAAAATTAGACAAAAATAAGTAAAATTTGACCTTGAAAAAGATCGTTAAAAATCGTTGAAAATTCAGAGAAAATTTGCATAAAATGGACAAAAGGTGCAGAAAATTGATCAAAAATCATGAAAAACCGTTGAAAAATAGTTTAAAAAATCGTTGAAATTCATTGAAAATTCGGTAAAAAGTTGAAAAAAATGAATGAAATGTGCAGAAAATTGAACCAAAATTACGAAAAAATATTGTAAAACAAGTAAAAATTGATCCAAAAAATGAGAAAATTGTAGAAAACCATCGATAATTGGTGAAAATTTGACAAAAATTCATGAAAATTGATCTAAAATATGAAAAAATAATCATTAAAAATGATCGAAAATTAGGTAGAAAATTGAGAGCAAAATGAATAAAAAATGAAAAAATTTACTGAAAATCACGAAAAAATGTTGAAAAATGGGTGAAAATTGTCCTAAATTATGAATAAAATCGTCGAAAATCATCTAAAATTTTGCACAAATTTGATGAAAATGGGTAAAAAATGAATAAACCGGATTACAAATCATGAAAATGTTGAAAAATGGGTAAAATTTGAACAAAAAATTGGGGAAAAATTGTTAAAAATCATCGAAAATTTGTTAAAAGGTTGCACGAAACGGGTATAAATAGAACTAAAATATAATAAAAATTGTCAAAAATCATTGAAATAGAGGTAAGAAATTGACTGAACTAGATGAAAAGTTGCCACAATTGATGAAAAATTGTGAAAAAAATCACGAAAAAATGTGTGAAAATTAACCCAACTGATGAAAAAAATCGTTGAAAATCACCGAAAATTTTACAAAAAATTCATGAAAATGGGTAAAAAGTGCAAAAAATTGATCACAGACGAAGAAAAGAAGTTGAAAATTAGTTGATAATCGACTTAAAATATGAATGAAATTATTCAAAATTAGGTAAAAAAAAAACAAAAAACAGAAAATTAATTACAAATCAAGAAAAATGGGTGAAAACAGAACTAAAATACGAATAAGGTCGCTAAAAAACCAAAAATTTACTTGATAAATTGCCTAAAATGGGTAAAAAATGCAGAAAATTAATCACAAATTACGAAAAACCGTCGAGTAACAGTTTATGAATGACCTAAATCATAAAAAAATATTCCTGAAAGTCATCAGAATTTGGGCAAAAATTTGACGAAAAAAGGTGCAAATTGTCTCAAATAAAGAAAAAAATCATTTCCAAATTTAAAAAAGCAACAGATCTTACGTTACGTAACGAATGAGATATAAAAATGAAACAAGTTGAAATTATTACTTATTAAAATGAGAAAATTAGACGAAAAATTTAACAACTCAAATAAACCATGCGGTGCTTATAACTCAAAAAAAAAAAAAACCACTCGTACATTCTCATCTCATAGCGGTATCGTCTCCACATCATCGTGTCTATTTTAAATTTACGAAAATTAACCTATGTAAAGTGTACATAGTACACAAGCATTATGCATGGCTTACCTAACGGCGGGGAGAGGGAGGGGGGAATTAGGCGCTAAATGTTTTATTTATAAGCTGTACACTTACGCGTTACATTTCGACCTGATTTTAAATTACTGTAAACGGTAACCATGAAAATTATAACCGTGAAAACAACAATTAAAAGATTTTTTTAAACGCTGAAAACGCAACGGTCACTACCTCCCATCAACTGCACGCCTAGCAGTTCCCTACGTATTCGAGTATATTGATAAAAATGGTCTACTAATTAATAGTTGGGTAGACTAGGTAGTCGGGAAGAAGTAGAAAATACATGCGACGCGACACAACGACCGAATACAAAGCTCACGTTATGAAAAAGGTGTACATTGTACAAATATTGTTCAACTACGCAGATGCTTTGTAATTTAATTTTAAAAAAAAGAAAACCAATTCTAAAATAAATTTTAATATTTGTACGGATGAACTTGGTCAAGTACATGCTTTTTCGACGCATTAATTTAAGAAGTGGAAAATTTTCCAAGTGGGAAAAAATTTTTCCTTATTTAGTACCACGTACGATAACATACGAGAGACCTTCATAGTGTCTTAGAGCGACGTAAACGCGTTAATAAATATATGAAGCTTCAGTGTGACGAATTTCAATTCTTACAACACGAAAAGAAGAAAAGCTCTAAGCATAATTAAGTTAGATAGGCACATAAATCAATTTTACGTGACTTTTTTCTCATTCTTTAGCCTAATTTTCTATGGTGTTTTATCAATAAAACCCAACCTATTATAGTCTATCGACCAACGGTGGTTGAGGGAAGGAGGGGGAGGAGGTATATAAACAAAATCCGTTTTTGAGTCGTACAAAACCATTACGACCATTTATGGCCATGTCAGATATATTTTTATTCTTTTATCCCCCCCCCCCAAACTAAAATTATTTACTATGTTCGATATTGACTAAAATCGTTCAAATTCTGGTAATAGGCTTAGATTGGTGAGAGATTTGATATTCTGGAGTGGGGTTGACCTCGGGCCAAAATTCAATCATGTTCAAATTTGGGGGAGGGGGTGCTGAGGAACAAAAATCGTAAAAATGGTTCGTTTTTAAGCCAATCAATAGATAATATAAAACTGCATAATATAATCAAAAATTAACCCCCCTTTTTAGCCTTGAAAAAAGGCTGTTCCACTCACATTCCCCCGCCAAATTGAGCTAGAGGGTTGAAATTTGGTATGTGAATTTAGCAGCATTAGTAAACGTACTTTTTAGCTCCGGCTTTTCTCATTTCTTGAGTTCATGATATCCATATCTCCCCTTCAATGCAGATTTAGTAGGGGTTCTGGATGCGTATTTTCAGTGTTTCAGCTATTCGCAAAAATATCAGTACCCCAACTTGGGCGCGTAGCCAGCCTTCATTAGCAGAGGATGCTGACTGAATGCCAATGGATGGTGTACAATGGAGGGTGGGGTTTGAATAGACTTTACATCATTTTAACAAATCGTAGTTTTTTATGTTGATGAAATTTTTCCAGTGGATGCTGTAGCACCCTGCTGGCTCTTGGCTATAAGCCTGTTCCTACCTGTTCAAGAAAAAAACATCCCAAAGGGTTGTATTTTATATTCCATGAATAGACAATTCACGTATCTCGTTTAATTTCACGGAAAATCAGGCTCAAAAAGCAACACATTGCGATGTTTTTTCTTTTTTCTAGTAAAGTTAAATAAGAATGATAATGAGATGGTAACATAGTCATAATCATAATTTTACATTGTATTGTAAAACTTTTCTCATTAGTGTTGGCGCGTAGAAGAGATTGAAGAGAAAAAGGGGATAGACTATTCACCGCAATCGAATTAAACTTGGGTCGGTTTGATAGTTATCAGTTAGGTGGTTTTTAGACACTGATAGGCCAAAATGGTACGAATAAAATGTAATAATAGCCAAGTGCCATCGTGGCCATTTTATTGGTTCATTGAAATCGAAAAAATTTTCCAGCTAATTTATTTCACCTTACCCAGTTTACAAAGAACATTTAATATTCTAGTGTACATTGTGCGAGTATAAAACGCGATCAATCAATTTGGTCCGGAAAATTATTCGTTGCTTTTTGATGGTACATTTCTACCTGTGTATATCTGGCAATTTCACTGGACCACTGATGCAGACAGGTTGGCAACCTGCTTCTTTAGAACCATAACGCACGGTTATCCTATCGCAGCCGAGACAGGGGTAAGTGAATAGATACGTTGTACCAAATATTTCGAAATTTTTAACCCTATATGAAAAATCATTGTTCATCAAATAATTTTCGCACTAATCACTACAACGACATCTTATGAAAATAAAACATACTTCCTCAGAAAATTCCAATCGATTTCACCGTCTGTATTGAATGCAAAAAAAAAAAAAAAGTAATAATTAAAGAATCATTTCGGAATTGGAGAATGGAATTTTGAAAAAAAAAAAAACAGATTGGTATAATTTCCATTCTATGTGTAAGCGAAAATTATCACAACTAAAAAATTAATTTACTTGAATTGCATTTGCAACCTGCATCTTCCGATCCATAAACAACATATTCCCTTCTGCAAGTGCACCATTTATTATTAACTTGGCACTCGGTGGAAAACCACGATTCATCATGTTCCGAATTCTTCACAGTGTTATAATCGTAGGCTTTTTCCAATAAATCGCGACCGATTTGATGTCTACATTGCAATTGGCATTCGCAATAATAACGATACAATTGACCATCACCGTTGTTAAATTTAAAACAAACCAATGCACATATAAGAATGCAAATGGCAATTTTCATTTTTCAAAATTTAAACGCAATTCTGACGCCATGAATTTATTCAAAATTTATACCTTGAATAAGAATCAACGCAATGTACCAGATGTTCAAATAGTTCCCAAACGTTTACATTTTATGATTGGTGTTTCTTTTGACGCGATAAATTTTTACTCCAATTATTAATTTACCAACATCAACTAATTTAGTATCGATATTTCGAATTATTAAGGTCGAGTTTTGATGTGTTTCTTATACCTAAACTTCGGATTACGAATTATGAAATAAATTCAAGGCACATACCGATAGTCTCACCTTGCATCGCTTATTTTGACTATTTGTGACTTTCAGCCGACAATTGGGGCTTGGGGTACTGATAATAGCTTCGTTAACATTTGTGTTATAAACGAATGCCGTCTATATGGTGTTGGGAGGGAGAGAGGAGGTGAAAATCGTTTGCACTTCATTTGTCCCTAACCCATTCATCCGTTATATTAAAAATCTTCGAGCAGGGCTATTACTGCGTCCACTAACGAGCACTAACGAAATACAAACGATTGGCACTAGCTTCCAGCTCCTACTTACCCTTTGAAAATTACATGTTCTCAGGTCCACCCATTCCAACCTTCTTAAAAAGGGTATACAAACGAGCACTACCAAAGCACAAACGATTGACTTCAGTTTCGACCCCGCTAGCACCACTTTGAAAACTGCGCATCCCTAGTCCTGCCCAAGAATGTTTTTTTCATAAAGGGGTAGACGGAGGCGAGCACAAAGAGCACCAACAATTGGTACTGAAGAGGCTAAGAGGTCCGTTCGCAGTAGACTACAACGCCATCGATGAAAAGAACAATTGAGTAAAAATGGAGTATAAAAAGAGCATAGGATCTCGCTCTAAAGTACTAATTTCACCCTCATCAACCCCATATGGGTGGAGCTGGGCACATACAGTCTGGAATACTCGACAATAATAATTATGTAGTTAACATGGACCAAAAAATAAACTATACAGCGAGATTCTGTATCTTGGTACAGCGGTAAAGCGATTACAGAAAATTTTTATGCACAGTTACTCAAGACTTCTCCATTAGGAGCGCTGTTCACTAATTCCTGTTCAACTTGTCCCCAAGTCCGGTTGGTCAAGATCTCAGATGTAGATATGACGTAGATTCTTTCATATTTCTATTCAGGGAAAGAATAACTTCTGACCAATGGCCATCGAACCAGAATTAGTAAAGAGCGCCTCCGCAGGGAAAAAAAGCTGAATTCTAAACCGTAATCCATTTACTCCTGGAGCAGGAGATTTCCATCTTGCTGTTAAATGATACCAATAATATCAATTTTGATTCATCCCAAAAGTGGAGGAAGCAGGAGAAAGGGGGCCAAGATATTCTAGTTAATCCTTGGACAAACCAGTTTAGTCAAGGCCAAACTAGAACACCCTAAGAGCCATCGAAACTTCTAATTTGTCCTGAGATGAACTGGTTTGGCCAAGGCTAAACTAGAGCACCCTAACGGCTATAGGATGTTCTAGTCCCTCCTAGGACAATTAGTTTCACCAAGGCGAAACTAAACCACCCTAAGGGCCATCGAAACTTCTAATTTATCCTGAGACGAACTGATTTTGCCGAGGCTGAACCAGAGCATCCTAAAGGCCATAGGATGTTGTAGTCCCTCCTAGGACAAACCAGTTTCCCCAAGGCCAATCTAGAACTTACTAAAGACCATAGGATGTTCTAGTCCCTCTTAGGACATAACTGCTTCGCCAAGGCAATATTAAAACACCATAAAAACTGTAAGATATTCTAGCTCATCCTTGGACGAACCAGTTTTGTCAAGGACCAAACTAGAATACCCTGAGGGTCGTCGGAATTTCTAGTTTGTCCTGAGACGAACTAGTTTTGCCAAGGCTAAACTAGAGTACCCTAACACCTGTAGGATGTTCTGGTCCTTCCTAGGACAAACTAGTTTCGCCAATGCCAAACTAGAACATACAAAGGACCTTAAGATATTCTAGTTCATCCTTGGACAAACCAGTTTTACCAGAGAATATTTAAAAAATAGCCAGTACATCCAATAGGGAATAGGACAAACTAGTTTAACCTAGTGAGGATATTGCAGGAAAACTGGTTCTTCTTACTATGCCTTTATTAGATGAAACCAGTTTGTCCTATTTCCCATTGGATGTCTAACGTCCCATTTAGGACAAATTGTGCTAGGATAAACTAATTACTCCAAAAATATTCTCGGGTAAAACTAGAACATCCTATAAGGCCTTTAAGATGTTCTAGTTTGGTCTTGGTGAAACTGGTTTGTTTTAGGGCAAACTAGAACATTCTATGGCTCTCAGGATGTTCTAGTTCGGACTAGGCGAAATTAGTTAGTCCCAAAATGAACTAGAACATCGTAAGGGCCGTAGGATGAACTAGTTTAACCTACACGAAATTTGTGTTAATACGGAATTCGGGGTTGACCAGTAACATATACATAAAAATAAATGTTTTAAAAGAAAGAAATTTTGCACAGCTCTACAATGTTTAGAGTTATAACGGGTTGAAAGCTTTTTTTATGCACCACACCTCTCTGCGTTAGAGAAAAATTCAAAAAAAATCATGTAGGTAAGCCCCCGCTCCCACCACGCGTCGTTTTGTTTTTTGAAAATACCTGGAACACACGCCAAAACATAATTTCCCCACCTACTACCAAAAAATATTTTTTCTCGGCATTACAGTGATGGGTGGTGAGATGGGGGGGGGGGGCGATTTTCGCGATTAAAATAATTTTTTAGAATCGTCTAATAATATCCGATGTTTAGATGTTTTACTAGAAAATTCGAAGATGAGAACATTTCACCATTCTTGGAAGGGTGAGGGGATAGTGCTTTCTAATTAAGTGAGATTTCAACACATCGAAGTACCACTTTTTTTTTCTATCCACCCTAAATTACACAGCTGAACCGTGATAATCATTTTATTAATCATTCAAAATTAGAAAAATTTCCATTATCATTTATTTAATATTGCTTAGTTTTCATAGCGCAGGTAAACTTGACGTCTGTAAATGAGTTTTGATAGGTCGACTACACAATCATTACACGGTGTTTGATCAACATTTTCATTTTATTTTTATTTTTTTCTGCTTCTTCTTCTTCTTCTCCTTTTTTTTTTCTTTCTTAACGCCATGTTCTGCAACGGAGGTCACATGGATTCTTCTTCTACTCGGTACATTCTTACAGGCTGGATCGCAGCCAGCTTCGCTACTCCCATACTGGATTGACTCCCTTTCGCAAGTAGTCCAAAGCCATCCACTACACGTTTCTTTGAAAGGTAACGTTACACCATATTTAAGGTAATTTTTAACCCTTCAACAACAACCATCGGTTATAACGTAATTGGTATGCACAACACTACAATTAAACCATAAAAAAGTCAAACATACTTATACACAAAATCCCAATTGATCGTACCATCTGTTTTGTACACAAACAAATTGAATGATTTGTACATTTGAAAATTTAAAATTAAAATGTTAGGGAAAATATGAAGAAAAAAAATTTTAAAAATAATACCACGCTGCGTGTTTTCCTAACGCAGCACATTTTTGAGAAAATATGCACTGATGTGAGTATCTACAGCACTGAAAATTAATTTACCTTTGTTGCATTTACAACCGGCCTCTTCGGATCCGAACTTAATGTTTTCTTTTCTGCCAGTGCACCAATTACCTTTAACATAGCATTCTTGGGAATACCAGGATCCATCGTGTTCCATTTCCTTAGCTCTGTCATAATCCATGGCTATTTTCAATACAGAACGACCTTCTTCTATCGAACATTGGCTCATGCATTCAGCCCAATAGCGAAAGAAATAAACATCTTCAGCGTTACTCGCCTTAAAATGAAACACCGTCAATATGAGAATATAGACGGCGATTTTCATTTTTACAGAACTAATAATTCTAACGTCATGAACTTATTCAAAATGTACATTTCTATTTAAATTTAACGAAATGTTGCCATCAAGTTTCACCATATTTCGATACTAATAAAATCACGCGGTCTCGATTACACTTCACGAGTAGTTTTTTTTCTTTTCTCAGAAGATTGATTACTATTTTACATTACTAATTTACAAACGATAATTTCAAATTATGAAGGTAAAGTTTGATGTGTTTCTGTAAGTTTATGAATTATGAAACTAATCTAAAGAGCCTATTTTGCAGTGGAGAATCTAAAGGAGCAGAAATCCACCTGTACCGCCATCACTATTCAAGAAAAAACATAGCAGAGCGCTCTTGTTTTTATACCACGAATGGCAATTTGCGTATCTAATTTACTTTACGAATATTTGGCTCAAAATGCAATGCATTGTGATGACTTTTCTTTTAGACTGATTTTCTACGCCATATTGTTAATGAAAACCAGGATATTATAGTCCATCGACCTACGGCGGATGAGGGGAGGGAGTATCAATGAAATCAATTCCGGGCTCCTAGAAGACCATTAAGACCATTTTCGGCCATGTAAGGTATTCATTTTTATTTTTTCCCTTCAAAGACTAAAATCATTTTCAACCAATAAGCTCAATTTGGTTGTAAATTAGATATATATGAGTGGGAAGTTGTGCCCAAATTTGGGTTAGGGGAGTGCCGAAGGGCTAAAATCGCAATAATTGTACTTTCTTAAGCCAACTGATAGAGAATCCAATGTTATATAACATATACAAAAATCCTCCTCCTAGGTCAATCAAGACGGGTAAGAGGGTTTCCTATTTTAATTTTTTTTATTTACTTTTTTCCCCGAACATTAAAATCATTTACTCCGTTCGATATAGACGAAAATCGCTCCAATTTGGTCAATCGGCTCAGTTTGACGGCGGATTAGATATACGTGAGTGGAGATGAACTTGAATCAAAATTCAGTTATGCCCCAATTTGGGGGAGGGGGTGCTGAAGGGTCAAAAAAGCAAAATTGCCTCTTTTTAAGCCAATTGATAGAGAATCTAAAGTTGTATAAGATACTCAAAAATCAACCTCTTAAGTAAATTAGGAGGGAAGACATGAGGATTTTCCCCCTTTTTGACCTTGAAAAAGGGTAGTTCCTCCCTTATCTCCTCACCAAATTAAGCTAGGAAGTTGAAATTTGATATGCGGACTTAGTAGGGACCCTAAATGTACCTTTTGGGGATCTCGACTTTTCAGCTTCATTGCACCCTCTCTCAGTTCCAAAAATGTGGTTCTTTGATCGATTTTTCTTATTTTTTGAGTTTGTTCCTCACTGAATTCAATGATACCTAAAGCTATCATTTATTCAGTGAAAAAAAGTAAAATATGAGGCGTGAAATGCCTCAAAGGAGAGGGTTTCCATTTTTTCTACGCGCTATTGTAGCGGGGAAGGGGGGCTGAATTTACGTAGATATTTTAAATGGTACGCTCGTGCTAAGCGTGTGCGAAATTTTTGAAAAAATTAGCTGTTTCAAGTATCAAAAAGTGCCCCCCCCCCGGTCTTTGTGGTTACGTCACTGTAAATTACTACTTTAGGTATTGCTATGTTTTGTAAAACACCACATTTGACAAATTAGTTTTATCCAATGAATTCTTGAAAAGCTGGGAAAAACTTTAAATGGAACATTTTTCTAGAATTTTGAAATGGTAAAATTTCCGTGAGAAAAATGTAGAACTACGCAACTATGCGGTATTGCTTATTGAAATAAACCCTAAATCAGGGTAGTTTGCTGAAGAACTGAGGCAAACCCGATCATGATACTAAAATCCTCCACTCCACACCCTGAAGCTACCCCTTTGCCGGTGGATCAAAGCACTCAGAAACCAGTTTTTTGCATTTATTTTCGTTAATATTGGCCCCGGCCTAAAAGTTGCTCGTTTATATTTTCTTCTACTCTAAATTTTTCCACAAACTGAGTTGTTAAAATTCCTTGTTTAGGGCTGTAGACTGTTGAAGCTTGAACGGAATTTTTCCATAAAAAATACCTACTACTTCATACTACTGCATTGACTGATTGACTGTAGTTAATATTTATGCATAATTACGCAATAAAATTAGAGATAGGAACAAGTTATAGCACGGGCAAAAATTTTTTGAAACTTGGACTATTAAAAAAATTGATTTAAAATACCGAGAAGGGTGCCTGACGGGAAGCTCGAGGCTGCAACCTGCCCAGCACCCGTTTAATCTGGACCTGTGTATCATAAAAGTTGGATTCATCGAAGAACTCAATTTCTCTCTGATTCACCCTAAAGTATACAGCTTAAGCATTCGTAATCATTTTATTAAAACTCTGAAAACCGAAAAAATTTTCCATCTAATTTATTTAATATTACCTTTTATAGGTCGAATACAAAAATGTTACACGACTTTTCATCACTATTTTTATCGTATTTTTCTAATTATTTTTCTACTTTTTCTTCTCCTTCTTCTATTAAAAATATTTTTACAGACTGGATCGCAGTCAGCTCCGCTACTCCCGTATTCTATAGTTTCCCTTTCGCAAGTAGTCCAAAACCATCCACTACAAGTTGACTTGAAGAGCAACGTTGTCCCATATAAATCATAGTTCTGGACCCTTTAAGAAAAACCACCGTTCATGAAGTAATTTGTACTCACAATATTACATTCAAGTCATAAAAAAAAAGAACATACCTATTCAAAAAATCCCAATTGATCCCACCATCTGTATATTGTATAAAAACAAAGTGAATGATTCGCATATTTGAAAACTTGAAAGTGAAAATGAAAAAAACAAATACAGAAAGGAAAAAATTGTAAAATAATTTCCTCGCTGTATGTTTTCTTAACTCAGCACATTTTTGTAAAAATATGTACTGATGTAAGAGTCCGTAGTACTGAAAATTAGTTTACCTTTATTGCACTTGCAACCTGCCTGTTCGGATCCAAAATCAACATATTCCCTTCTAGCAGTGCACCAACTACCCTTAACTGCACACTCGTTTGAATACCAGAAGTCATCGTGTAGCCATTGCTTTTCTTTCTCATAATCTAAGGATATAGTCAATAAATCACGACCTTCGTCTTCAGTACATTCGGGATTTCATTCGGCCCAATACCGATATAAAACGACATCTTCAGCGTTACCCGCTTTAAAATGAAACGCTGTCAATGTGAGAATATAGAAGGCGATTTCCATTTTTACAGAACTAACAATTCTAACGTCATGAAATTATTCGAAACATACATCTCAATCGAAAATTAACGAAATATACCTATCAAGTCTTACCATATTTCGATACTAATAAATTTCCCTCGGCAGAATGAATTTTAATTCCGAATATTAATTTATTATAACACAATAATTTCGCAAATATGGAGGTCGAGTTTGATATGTTTCTTTAAGTTTATGAATTGTGAAACTAATCTCAAGTACCTAATTTGCAACGGAGATTTATCCTGAAAATACTAAAAGAGGGTCCTTGCACGTATTTTTGAAGGATTTAAATCGTCCATGCTGAGCGTATGATAAAAAACCAATAGAATAATAAAAATGAAGCACTAGAATTATACCAAGTCGCAAAGAATAAACTCGTGTTCGTTCTACTAATTCAAATATTTTATTTATCGATAAACAGACCGTTTAAATTCCAATAACTTCTATCGTGGTGTGGAAAATCCAGGTCTCCTATTTTTGAACGAATTCCTTTATATACAGTTCATTCTGTAGGGAGCACAATTCCCAAAAATTGAGCAGCTCCATAAAATTTTGCCTACTTTCTAGAAAAAAGAACCAGCGAATAATTTTTAAATTTAAAGATAAAAAAATTATGCATCGCTTTGCGATGCTCTTTCAGCCTAATTTTCGTGGCATATTACAACTATGAGAATTGAAAAAAAGCATCGCGAATAGGAGGATTCAATAGGGCTAAAAAGTCGAAACCCCCAAAAAACACATCAAGAATCCCTATAGACAAAACATACTTCATTTAAACTTGCTAGCCCAATTTGGAGGGGAGTTATACGAGGAACAAACTCTAAAAATTAGAAAACATCGACCAAAAAACCAGATATTTGGGGCTGTGAAGGAGTGAAATGGGGCTGAAAAGTCAAAATCGCCACAAGGTACATCTAGGGCTCTTACTAAATGCACATACCTAATTTTAACTTCTTAATTCAATTTGGAGGGGAGTTATGCGAGGAGGAAATTCAAAAAACACCCTGTCAAAAACCAATTTTTGGGACTGTGAGGGGGTGCAATGAAGCTAAAAAATCGGAACCTTCAAAAGACACATCTAAAGCCCCAACTGCGTGTACATACCAAATTTCAACTTCTTAGCTCAGTTTGATGGTGAGTTAAGGGAAAAACAGACCCTTTTCAAGGTTAAGAAAGGGGAGAAACCCTTCCATCTCCCGTCCTAATTGACTTAGGAGATTGATTTTTGGATATGATGTACAACTTTGAATTTTCTATCGATTGACTTAAAAAAGAATAATTTTTGTGTTTTTGGCTCCTCAACACCTCCTCCCCCAAATTCGGGCATGACTGAATTTTGAGTCAAGTTCATCCCCACTCATATATATTTAATCGGCTGCCAAACTGAGCCAATTGATCGAATTAGAGTGATTTTGGTAGGTATCGAGCGGAGTAAATAATTTTAATGTCAGTGGAAAAAAATTAAATAAAATAAAAATAAGTATCCGACATGGCTAAAAATTGTCTTAATGATCTTTAGGACCCCAAAATGGGTTCTGTTGATATCCCCCCCGCCCTCTCATCCACCGTTGATCGATAGATTGTAATAGCTTGGTTTTCATTGAAAATATGACGTAGAAAATCAGGCTACAAAAAAATGCAGTCAACTATATGAAAATTGCCTGATTTCGAGAAATACGCAAAAATGTCAATTTGACCACTAAGATCATTTCTGATCGTGTCGAATAATTATTTTCTTTTTTCCAATCCGTTCCCCCCGAAAATAAAAATTGTTTGTTCAGCTCAACACTGACCAAACTAGGTTAACTCGCCGGATTTGATACATTCAAGTGATGATGGGCTTGGATCAAATTTACCTTTGGTACAATTTGGGGAAGAGGGTGTCGAAGAACTGAAGTAGTTAAAATTTGTCTTTTGCAAACCAATGAATGAAGATTCGAAGGTAAAAATCAGCTACCGGGGTCGATCAGGAAAAGAAGATACCATTTCCCCTTTTTTTGACCGTAAAAAAACCGTACCACGCATATCTCTTCTTAAAATTGAGTCGGTGGATTTAAATCTGGCATTCACGTTTAACAGGGGTTCTAGATATGTCTTTTAGGGATTTTAACTTTCCATCTTTATTTAAGATTTTTTTGCCAAGTCATTATCTATTGATACTTGGGAATTGGAGCGAAAAATTATATTCAGAAAATTGGACCAAAATAACCGTAAAATGTGTCTAGATAAGGGTAATTTGACCCTCCGAAGACGTCGGATAACTATGAGCATGCTTTAAAATAAAATTTTCCTCTTGAATAACAAATTTCTTCATCATTGTAATAGTGGGTTGCAGGATGAAAGAGGGGAGGAGGTGGTTTCACGCTGAAAATTATTTCATAGGATTATCTAACAATATTCGTCGTTTTATTTCTAAATTCGAAGACAAAGTATATACGTATTACAATTCTCAATAGGGTTGGGGGAGGGGCGAGGTTTTCCTTCACGTGATAGTATTTGAAGTCAAAGTGTGTTATGTATCCCAAAAATTGATCAAATCGAAGAATTCGAATTTCTCCTGATCCGGTCCGAAGTACAAATCTAAGCCTTCGTAATCATTTTATTCAACTTTCAAAATGAGAAAAAGATTTCATCTTATTTATTTTATATCACCTAGTTTACATTGCGTCGTAGGTAATCTTGACTTCCGAAAGTAAGTCTTGACAAATGGACTACAAAACCGTTACACGATTTTTGATCTTCATTTTTATTTTCTGCTCCTTTTTCTTCTACGTCGACTATTTATACAGGCAGGTTTACAGCCAGCATCTTTACTCCCATAACGTAAAGTTTCCCTCGTGCAAGTTTCCGAACCCCACCAACCTGAAGTACAAGTTTCTTTGAAAAGCATCGTAGTTCCATATTTATCGAAGTTCATGACACTTTAAACACAACCATCGTTCATAACGTAATTTGTACACACAACACGTGCTGCATTTAAGTCATAAAAAAATAAAAATAAAACATACTTTTGCAAAAAATCCCAATTCATCGTTCCATCTGCGTTGAACACAAACAAATTAAATGATTTGCACATTTGAAAATTTAAAATGAAAATAAAAAAGAAAATACAAAGAGGAAAAATTGAAAAATAATTCCCCGCTGCGTGTTTTCTTAACGCAGCTCATTTTATCTATCCGCAGTACTGAAAAATAGTTTACCTTTATTGCAATGGCAACCTGCCTCTTTGGATCCAAATTCAATGATTTGCCTTTTGGCTGTGCACCAATTATCTTGTCCAACATCGCACTCTTTAGCATACCAGGATCCATCATGTTCCCAATTCTTAAGAGTGTCATAATCTTGGGCTATAGTTAATAATTCGCGACCTTCTTCATTTCCACATTTGTCATTGCAATACATCCAATAACGGTACAACTTAACGTCGTCTGCATTACCAGTTTTGAAATAAAACACTGCGAATATGAGAGTGCTAAAGACGATTTTCATTTTTACAAAAATAATAATCCTGACGCCATGGACTTTTTCGAAATATATATGAACATACGACAATTGAGAATTAACGAAATATACCTATCAAGTTTTACCAAATTTAGTTATTAATAAATTTGCACGGTTTCGTTTACATTTTATGGGTATTTTTTTTTTTTTTTTGCTTTTTCTCGGCTGAATGGATTTTTATTCCGATTATTAATTTACATCGCCTAATTTATAAACGATAGTTTGAAATTATGAAGGTCGAGTTTGATGTGTTTCTATAGGCTTATGAATTATGAAACAAATTTAATGTGAGTACTAGAGTGAGCTAGATTTTATAATTTTTTTTTTTTTTTTTTTTTTTTTTTTTTTTTTTTTTTTTTAATTTTTTTTTTTTTTTTTTTTTGGAAATACACGAACGATGCCGCGACGGGTTTACGTAAAAATTCAACTTGCAAAACTAAAAAAGTTGAAAATTTTCAAAAAATCAAAAAAAATTTCCATTACCGATTGAGAACCCCTGAACAAGGTACAAACGAGGAAAACTGACATTAAACAGATAAAGGTAAAACGAATTCGATGCGTTAACATTTTAATGATGCAAGAAAATTCTTGAAAAACCAATTTTCAAGCATCCTTGAAAAATCGTCTACGCCTGATAAAATTGAAGTATTGAGTTTAATCACCTGAAATTGATAGCCTGCATCTATTTCATGGGACTGTTTGTCAAAGAAAAATTCCTTCATCATTTTTCAGAAAATGGTGGGAAAAAGCAAAGTGACATTTTTCTGAAAGAAGGGAAAATAGTGAAAATTTTCCAACAATGATAACTTTATGAACAGCGATATTTTTTTCGCTTGCAGCTATTGGAGTAAGCAACTGAAGCCCTCAAAAGCCACTTCTAAAACCCGTACTGAATTCATATACCAGATTTCAACCCCCTAGCTTAATTTGGAAGATAAAAATGCATGCCATAAATTCAAAAAATGAGCTGTGAGGAGGCAGAATGAAGTTCAAAAATCGAAATCCTCAAGAAGCACATTAAGTACTCGTACTAAATGTACAAGCCAAATTTTAACTTCCTAACTCAATATGGGGAGGGGGGCGATATGCGGTTAAAAAGAGGAAATACCCCCATATCTTCCCTACTAATTGACCCAGTTAGCTGATATTTTAGATATGTTGTACAACATGTTATTCTTTACCGATCGGTTTTAAAACAGACGATTATTTCCAATTTAGCCCCCCCCCCCTCAGCACTCTTTCCCTCAAATTTGGGCATTACTGAATTTTGACCCGAGCTGTAGAGAGTAAAGTTTCCGATCCCTAATGCGAACTCAATCTTTTACCATCTTCAATGGTTCGTAATATAATTGAGATTTTTTTGTTTTTTAATTTATCAGAAAAATCATTGAAAAAGTCATCACGTTGCAAAATCTGTACAACGGAAAATTCCACTTATATCGTGACCCGTGGACGCTTAAAAAAATTTAGGAAGGCGTTATCGATTGGGAATTTTAATTTCTGCTATTGTGCTTGTTTGTGAATTTTTTCCAGCACACATCGTCCTTGAGTAAATATGAAAAATGTGATTGTAAATATTGAAGCAACGTTGGCAGATTCTGATCAAAAATTGAAATATCCAGGAAAATTCAGTATTTGGTCATATATTTTCTCGAAAAAGGGGCGAAGGAGTGGGCAAAAATGATCCTACGTTGGGTACTCATAACAGCCTCTCGATCAACCTAAAACTTCGCAAGGTATAGGATTTTAACTCAAAATAATTCATGCAACTCAAAAATCAGTTAAATTGAAAGTTTTCACTTTTTTTTTTCATTTTCTGTAAATAGCCAAGCCTTTGTATTTATTTAATCGAGACTCATTAAAATCGAGAAAATTTTCCACCTTATTTATTGCGTACGAGTATTATCAACAAGTGTACAGTCATAGTGTAAAAAATTTTAAATCCTGATGGAAATAGGTTTTGATCGATTTGTTATAAAACTATTGCACGATTTTTAATGAAAATTTCTTTTGATGTTTCTTATTTTTCTTCTCATTTTCCTCTTCGTAGGAGTAGACGGACAGCTATGAATGCAACCGGCTTCAATGCTACCATAATATACAGTTTCCCTATCGCATTCTGTCCAAAAAACCCAATTTTTGTGACAATCCTCTTTGAACATGAACGTTGTGCCATATTTATCGAAGTTCTTTACCCTATAAGAAGAACCACGGTTTATAATGCAATTTCTGATTGTACGCTCAACGGTACAATTCAGCCATAAAAAAGCAAAAACATACTTAGACAAAAAACTCCAATCGATCGAATTAGTATCTACGTTATACGACAAAAAAAAAATCAGTATTTTGATAATAATGTTTAGGCTTTGAGGTGAAAATAAGAAATGGGAAAATAATTTGTGGGAATATGTATTGCTGAATATTAATTTACCTTTACTACACTTGCAACCTGCAGCAGTAGATCCTTTTTTAACGTACTCCCTCCTGGCAGTGCACCAATTACCTTTAACAGAACACTCTTGGGAATACCAGGACCCATCGTGTTCCCACTCTTGAACTTTGCCGAAATCAAATGCTACTGCCAATAATTTACGACCTTCTGCTTCCGTACATTTTTCCATGCATTCACAATAATAACGAAAAAGATCACCGGCATTACATATTTTAAAATAAAACACTGCGAATGTGAGAATACAAAGAGTAATTTTCATATTTTCGTAATCGATAATTCTTAATCTATAAGACAAAAAATTTACATCTCAAAATGGCACTCAATGGAATATATCAGGTTAACGAAATTTTGACATTAATACGTACTTTGCGTTTACATATTATGGGCGGTTTATTTTTTATTTTCCCAACTGTATGGACAAATTTAAAATTGGATTATTAATTTACATCGTATGCTTCACAAACAATTATATCGAATTATGAAGGCCAAATTTGATGTTTTTCTATAACATTATGACTTACGAAATAAAAGTTTTTGACGAAAAAATATCCCAATATATTCAATTTCTCAAAATCTTGAAGAACAGAAAATTTTCCTAGAGTCTTCAGAACGTTTGGAAAACGTGATAGGTCGGTTTGCAAGGTCCAAATAAGGCAACAACCAAGTTTTTAACGAAAAAATATACCAACCTATTCAATTTTTCTGAATTCTGAAGAACATAGAATTTTCCTATAGGCTCCACTACGTCTGGAATATGATATAGATTGATTTGCGAAGCTATTGCATTGGCAGAGTTTGGTGGTTTGAGCCTGTGAGGGAGGGGGGAATTCAAGCCACCAGCATGAAACAGCATAATACTATGAAAAAATGTTTATATATTAGAAAGCTAGTTATGGAGGGGGGGGGGGGGGGGGGGGGAATTGGGAAGCTTAATTTTTGTCATCGTTAAAAATAGATAGTTCGTATCAATGACTGAGCGAAGCGAGGAGAAAATTTTTCTAAAATATGGTCTTAAATGAAAAAAAGTGCATTTCTTGAAGTTTCAACGCCAATTTTGTGGATTTTACAGAGAAAAACAAGATTTATAGCAGAATCATTTCGAATAAAATTTCAATATTTCCACAATTCGCGAGACGTTCTGAAGATCTGAAAATTTTAACAGACTTCAAAACATTTCTAGTAATTTGTATGAAATTTAGCATGCACAGAAAAATTTTCTGGCGGTCGGGGAAGCTAATTCAACATCCGAAGGGGCTTGCCCCTCCCCTTACATTCGCTATTTGGTGATAGACCAATTTCCTTCATTATTAACTTAACATAACACTTTTTGTGAAATATTTTATGTTCATCAATTAGGTGTAATAGTCAGTAAAAATTTTCAAAAATCTGCAAACGAACTTCAGCAGCTGAAAATTCGGTTCTGAGGGTTTTTTCCGCGTGCTCTTTCCGTCCAGCATGGTTTTGTCTAAATTGGAGACGGTAGGTTACTTTGTTAGATCACACGAACGTGCTTCGAAAGCGAGCTGATTGCTGGAATTTGAATGATTTCAGCTGCTGACACCAAAAGAAGTATTTAATTCTTTCTACTGTGGCGCAGGAGAGGGGAAATGAAAGTAGCAGAAAATAAGCATTTAAGACATCGTTAAAAATGGTCAGAGAATGAACTTCTAGTACCACGAAACGAATATTGTATATGAGGTCTAATTCTGATTATATCAAGAACCCCCCCCCACCCCCGCCCCTTTGAATTTTCAATTTCTCGAGTTGAGGTTTCGAATTTTGAATGTTTTCCAAATATTTTCCCCACACATAATAACGTTTGAGCAATGACTTAATTTTTGGAAATTTCAAATGAAATCAAAAAATGCATTCCAAGACATGAAATTTAAACTGTAATATACTTCGATGATGTATTTTCGATGGAAAGTTTTTTGAGTATCACCTTCGGATAGTTCAGATCACTTTTTTTCATACAAATTTCGATTTTTCTCGCAGAAAACAAGGGTCATAAGTTAAATTAATACGAAGTATTGGCTCGAAGCCTCATCTAAAAATTTAATGAAAAAAATTACATTTTAAAAAGTCAAAGAAATACTACTACAAAATTAATTCAGGAAAATATTTTCATTTTTATCAAAATAACATTGATAATACAAATGCATTGGTCAATTCGTTAAAGCGAATACTTATTTTTTTGACGAAACTTTCACAAGTAAGAATTATTTGTACAGGCGAAATACTAAATAATAAAATACATTGTTGTATAGTAATGAATTAAAATCATAAAAAAATCACACTAAAGGAAAAATATTCCATTTACTGATCACTTTCTTCCTCCTTCACCTCTTATATTTCGGCGTCTCCCATGGATGTAAACGATTTTCGTCAATACAGACAGCATCACAGCCTGCTTCTTTCGAACCATAATATATGATTTCCCTATCTTAACTTAATAGACCACAATCGCTTCGGAATAGTAAAGTTGGACCATAATCGTCATTGATTTACAGGATATGAAACAGGAACTAAAATATGCCCCAAAATACAAGGACCAAACTTCACAGCTATTTATGCATTTTGGCCCATTCTTCACGTAGAATTAGTACCTACTCCTACTTACCTGAGTACCTATCTCATATACTGCAAATAAGCAACAATTTAAAAAAAAATACATATTGACCCTTCATAGCTTAAAATCTTCAATATATGCAGCCGTTTGAACTTCACAAACCAAGTATAATAAAATGAGGTTCGACTAGCACCTAAATCAGGTTACTTTCATTACACTTGCAACCTGCGTCAGGAAATCCATTGGTAACAAATTGTCTGTAACAAATGCATTGTCCAGGGTAGACTTTACAGCCTTGATAACATTGATTCGTATCAATAAATTTCTCATCGTAAGCTAATCACAATAAATCACAACCTTCTTCAATTGTACATTCTTTGTCGCAATTACAACAATAACGAAAAATATTCTGGAGACTGTTACATAATTTAAGACTGAACACAACGAAAACAAGGGGGTTTTCAATCCCTTCTCAACGAAAATCAACCAATTGGTATAAATTCAATTTGTTTTTTTTTTCGAATGAAAAAATATCTATTGCAGTTATTGATTTTTAATATCTCATTAACAAACCATAATTTCAAATTATCAAGGTCGAGTTGGATAGGTTTCAGTGGGGGTAATGAGATTAATTAATAGAGCAATGTCCCCTTACCTTGATGCGTATTTAATGTTTATGGTTATTGGTTAAAATATTATGAATCAAACCGAACGGGGCCTAGTAAGTACTCAATACTCAAGAGAAAAGCCAGAGTTTCGAAGAATTGAGCGAATACTGCAGATTCAATAAAAATACATACAAAGCTGTTTCTAATGTGAGTTCGATTTTTTTTTTTTTGGAACTCGCCATGAAAAATTATTCTGAAAGGAGGAAAGCGTGGGGAGGGGTATTATCGCAATGAGTTACAAATTCTTTTGGAAACCGGTGTTAATCCAGGAAAATAAGATTTCATCTACTTTTGCAACGTTTTTCTTTGAAGAAAAAAAAACACCGCAACGCGTTATTTATTGAGCCTGATCTTCGTAAAGTAAAGGAGAACGCGAAATTGTTTCTTCATCGTGAAATAATAAAAAGGACCCCTCTGCGATATTTTTTCTTGATCAGTGGTAGAGGTACAGGTAGATACTGGTGTGAATGGTAGAAACCTCCCACCGGCACACCCAGGACCTCTATTCAATTTACATACCCAAATTAAATCCCCTAACTCAATTTGGAGGGGAGATATGCTCGGAACAAACTCGAAAAATAAGAAAAATCTAGCGAAAAAATTCCTTTTTTAGGGGCTATGAGGGACTAAAATGGGGCTCAAAAGTCTAAATCTGTGAAAGGCACGTAAAGAACCCCTTGCCTTATCTACATACAAAATTTCAACTGTTCAACTCAATTGGGGGGAGGGGGTAGATATACCAACATGGAACAGTTGTTTTTCGAGGTCAAAAAAAAGGAAAAACTCCCAGATCTCCCCTCTTGATTGTCCTAGAAATGTGATTTTTGGATATTTTACACAACATTTGATTCTCTGTGAATAGTTTCAAAAACCAGCAGTTTTTACAATGTTAACCACTCAACCACTCAGTACCCCCTCCCCCAAATTTGGGGTTAGCTGATTTTTGACCCAAAGTCATCCCCAATCATATGTATTTTATGAACCACTAAATTCAGCTGGTTCACCGAATTTGAGCGATTTTTGTCTGCATCGAAGGGAGTAAATAATTTCAGTCTTCGGAGCAAAAAATAAATAAAAATAAATACCTGACATCGACAAAAATTGTTTTAACGGTCTTCTAAGCCTCCAAAGCGGATTTTGTTTATACTCCCCTCTCCCACCTCATCCGTCATAAATCGATTCACCGTAATAATTTAAAACATAGTATGACGAATATGATAATATAGGTAAATTTCATTTTTTTCAAAACTAGATTTGGTCAAATTTCATTGATACACTTTTTCAGAGTTGAAAATATTCTTAGCATCGTTATATATTTTTTATCGCCTAATTTGAGAAAAATAATTTTGAATTATGAAGGTCGATTTTGATACATTTCTGTTGCGTTATGAAGCTGATTCAGTGTACTAGTTATTGGTTCTAGTTCGAAGTAATTTTCAATTATTCAAACTAAGGTTTCTATAGAGTCATAAAAATAATACAGTGCACTTGTATTTTTCCTTACACTTCATACCCATGTACCAGGAGATTCAAGATGCAAAATTTTCCACAATTTTCGAGTCCAATACACCTATACACGAATATGTAAGTACACTTGAACGCACATTAGATTACCTATCTTTTATTCAGTTGCTACCGAAAAAAATTTCAAATGCAGATTGTAGAACATCAAAAATAAATCGGGTTTTGTCCGACAATTTTTTTTCTATCTACCACTGGAAAGGTGATATTACTTCAAGAAAGTCAATCAACCCCTCATTTCCTGAAGGTATAACTCCTCTCTGGTGCTAGGTACAGAAAAAGCTGTAGAATAGAAAATAATCAGCGTTTAAAGTTCTACAACTTTTATTTGAAAAATTTTTTTATAGCTTCAATTTTTCGCGAATTTTTAATAACTGGTTGTAAATTACTAATCCGGGTTTAAAATTGGAAAATCTAGAAAAAAACCACTTCAATGAGCACTATGAAAAGATTAAATCGGAATATCCCCTACCTATTTAATTTTTTGGAGGAAAAATATTTTTTATATATTTTTTTGGACACCCTGTATGTTTGCCAGTTTTTTTTTTCATCTTGGTTGATACAGCCCAGCATGAGATACAGCATACGGTTCGAATCATTCCGCCAACTTGATGCAGTAAAAAATAAAGCAGACCAGTCACTTATTCTGGAACATCCTGTATTATTGGGAGGGGAGAGGGGCTCGAGCCAAAATTCAACTATATTCGAAATTTGGGGGTAATGAAGAGGCATAAAAATATCTTTAAAATTGTTTGTTTGCTAATTAATTTATAGAGAATCAAAAATCGTACAACATATTCAAAAATTATTCTCTTAGGGCAAATACAATGGGGGGTAGGGATTCTCTTCTTTTTGACCATGAAGCCAAGAAGTTGAAATTCGGTATGTAGATTTAGTATATAAACTAAAAAAGTGAGGGGGGTTGGATTTTTCAGCTCTATTTCACATCGCTCTCTCCCTTCTCAACACACCTCAATGGTGAGTTTTTGAATGGTTTACCCCAACTTTCAAATTTTTTCCACACATATCTCTTCCCTCAAAATGGAATTCGCTCAAAATAAACTGTATAGATTGAATTTATCACGAGAATAATTCATCTAAAACGATTCCAATGGAAAAATCCAACCGGTAGATACGCGAACGAATAATTATTCCATCGAAAGATATTGCACGCCACAACTATTTATTTAAAACTATGCATTTAAAAAGGTCAATGAGTACTCTACGAATGGAAATAATTAACACAAAAAAAATACCAATGAGGAAATAATTCCGGAATATTTCTACTTAATAAAATAAGATGAATGAACAAATTTCTTTCCTCATAAACCATCAAAAATAATAATAATAAAAAAAAAATTAAACCGATATAGTACCGCTAATGATTATTAAAAAAAAAAGGCAAAAAAAACAGGTGCATAAAACCAACAACAAAACTAATTATTATGATAATCGCGATAACCGAACCATTAAAAAGAAAATATCTAGATCAAAGCCTACTACAACTATCTTTTAAACATTCGCCGCATTATTTAACGCAGGGTAAATCTATGTAAGTTGACCTCGTACCCTTGAACTTGCATGGCTTCTATAACAACGAAGCCTTCTTCTTCGTCTTCTGCCTACTCGCTTATAAAGGTCTTAATACCTAAATGTTTCGCCGTTGATTTTCAGTTCGGCTTATTTTACTCGTCAAAGGCTCGGTTCGACTTCCTATTTCCTTCCAGCACCCTCGATAACTGTACTAATATTAGGTAAGCATATCGGAACCATGGTCTAGGAAATATTCTATAGGTACAGGTACAAACAATACAACTTGATGCTTCCTATGGGTATAGAGGGGACATACACATATAAGACGTAACATGACTCTTATTAGCCATTTCCTCGTGTTACACGTCGTACTGTAAGTACAATGTACAAAGTATCTCTGAGAAGGTATAAGTACGTACTATGTAATCATACATGGTGACGAACTTCGACCATACTCGTATAAGATTGGCAAGTAGAGACGCGAAGACGACTGCGACTTGGCTTATGAAATCACTTCATGTCTACCTACCCAACTACCTACCAAATACATAAGTTATTTTCTTATTATACACAATGAATCTTCGCCATTTTACAAGAGAGAGAGAAAGTACATAAATATACACAAACAGACACTATTATTAAATGACTCGTATATGTATGCACAGATAACGTCGCTAAGATAAGAGCTACGAGTACCCAACATCGCATCGTGTCATTAACGAGTCTTTATTGCAATTTTTTTCTCGTCGGATTGATGAAGATAGCGAACGAAATTATTTTACGTTCATAAAGTACATTGTAATAATTCTATAGGGGTTCGAAAACTATCGATATTACGTGTGCTGTACTTACTACAGAATATATTTTACCAACCATCATTATTCACATGCCACGAATAAATTATACGACAGAAATAGCAATTTTTCGTAATTTCAAACGCTTAACTGTTTTTTTTTTTTTTTTTTTTTGTCAAATATGCGTCAATTCGGACGTTTTGAAAAACCGTCTCATGTATAAATGTCATCCCGACGACGAAAAATAACTACGTACAGGTGAATGTAGGTAATAGGTATAGAGGTATCAGATACGTAGTGTACATTTATAAATGACGTAGACATATGTATATGTACATGTATGTATGATGCTCTACAGTCGAGATGATACTTCTTTTTTCAACTCGTCATACTTAAAACGTTGGTTTTAACAGCAAAGCTACGTAAGTGTACCGTAGAAGGATACACGATGTATCTGTTTGGTAAAAAAAAAAAGTCCTTTATCACGATCATCTTTAGGTAAAGCTTTCGCAAATATACGTAGAGATTTTTCGCACGAGATTACTCGAAAGTATACGCTAGTGTCGTCGACCTCGTCACGAAATTTTACTTTTTATACATTAAAAATCAGCATTCGATCCTCAACGAATGATTACGACGACGACAATGATGACCACCAACGAAATGGAAAACTCGTCGATTATATGATAATTCTATACGCACGAGGCAATACCGACCAGTGCACTGTTACGTACAGCAAAACGTTTACTCACGTGAAATACTGCATAAAATATAAATATGACATATTCGTAACGTACTGCACGAAAAATTCAATCACTAACCTGAAACAATAAATAAACAAAAGAAAAACCTCGTCAAAATACCATAAAAATTACGTTTAAACGTACGTGTAAATTATTTATAATAAAAATTCAAATATATTACATAAGATAATTAAACGTTAGTATTCAAGGACATTGTCCTATCAGTATAGAAGTAAAAATTATACCTACGATATGATAAACATAGTTCATTTGTGTATAGTTATCCGAGATTCATTACGTAATTGTCATTGTTCCGTGGGAGGAAAAGCAGAGCTACTAATTAATACATTGAGTTATGCAAAAACCCGTCAAAACGTCCTTATCGATCGTAATTTCTATCGTTTATGGTAAAAGTACGGTCGAATTTTTGTACAACAATAATTCGTTATATTTACGTTTTTAGAATGTACAGGTACCTTACCTACTAGGTAATAGGTATATGTGTTTCATTAACATTTCGCGAAAACCGGTTTCTCTCTTTCTATCGTATACTTTGATGCTTCGGGTGATTATGTGTATATGTACGTACACACGAGAAAGAAAAAACAATTAGTCGACGACGAATAGTTGACATTAACTACGGTTAATTGGTTAAAGGAATTCATTAATAGGTCATTTATTTCTGTTTTCAAGCGCGTATCAATCGGTTTCGATAAACGCACAATTGACTAATTTTGGTTATATTTTGAACCGGTTCATACGTGATGTATTTCGCTCAAGTTGTACGCACTGTCTTTACGATAATATCATTCATACGACGACGTACAGAAGCACACTGCGATATAATCAAGTTTTCGTTGATGCGAAATTCTTAAGACATGCAGATTGATGAAAGGGAGGGGAGGGTGGTAGGGTCATATTTTAAAATACTAAAGCACCTATTGTCAAAGAAAATATCCCAACCTGAGTCGAAAGGATTATTTATTTATTTTTTTTCGTGATCTTTATCGAATATCGTTGATAAATACAGAAATCATCTCTTACAACTGGTTTCGACCAGTTTAAAATATAAATAATATTATCTACTTGGAAAATTTACAACAAATTGGCAAACTCTTCTGCACAACGTACACAAGCGTATTGAATTTTTTCTCTAACGCGTTCATGTGCTTAAAAATATGTAAGTAAAAAAGATCCGGTTCAAACAAGTTTACTTTAGGTATATATATAGATTTAGTTTTGGTCATAGTGGTGCCCGTTTTAAGTATAACTAGTCACTGTGGTGCCCGTATATAACGTTGTGGTGCCCAAATCGGGCGCCACAACGTTTTTGCGTTTAAATGGTCGGAAATTGATCCCCCCACTCTGAAACGTCAAAATACGAATTTTCGCCCGGGCACCACATGGTCGCCTTTTATATATCTATAGTCAAAATAGTTCACAGTGTTTTTATCCAGGGTGCGCTTCAATTAATATAAAAATTATAAAATACTAACCAACTGGTGCCCATGTGATTTTTGTAAGTTTCTACCTTGTGGTGCCCTATATTTGACAACATTGCCTAGATAACAATTTGCGAATTCATTCGATTT
>FIZR01009409.1:0-37018 GCA_900060175.1 Ferrisia virgata
AGAGATATCAGTACTTCGTTTTCGCTAAATTCAGTTGCATCTGTGTGAGGTGACACTGGGGCGTTGTTGTTGTCTTTCAAACAAAGATAATATTTGCTTAATTTGGTATAATTCTTAAGTGTATTGGAATTTGAAATTTTTTTTGGTGTTGAAAAAAAACCTGCCCCCTCTTTGCCCCCCCCCCTTAGAAAAAATCCTGGCTACGGGCCTGATTTTTGGTAAATTTTTTTTATACGTGATTCGAATCCATGTACGTTGGGTACATAGACATTGCAAATAGTTTACACTAGTGAAGTGAAATTTTCAGCTAAAATCGTCCGCGCTGTGTTTATTTTAAAAACTGCGTAAAAAACCAAAAAAAAAAAAACAAAAAAACAAAACCAAAAAAAAACCTAAAAAAAATCCCCAAAAAAACGCGTTAATTTTTCCGATAAAACAACCATCAGATGTCTACACGATTGTGTATATATTTGGATATTATTTCGCGTCAGAGCGTACATGTAGGTATGTAGGTAGGTAGATAGGTACTGAAGATAGTGATATAGGTAAAATATATACTCGTAGGGTACATATAGGTATAGGGCATATATGCGTTATGGAGAAAAAAGACGTGTCGACGATATCGGAAACAATAGTGAAATATGATGAACCGTTGTTTTAAATCCATCAATATGTAAGTACAAAACTGGATACGGTTTTTTATCTCTCTGTGGTATCGAGAAGGTGCCGAATACTACCATATGCAGACTCTGTATAGATACATGTGAAATAATTCTGCGCAGTTGATCGACAATAATATGTAAAAAAAAAAAAAAAAAAAAAAAAAAAAAAAAAAAAACCAAAAAATTTTAAAAAAAAAAAAAAAAAAAAAAAAAAAAAAAAAAACTCGAACATATTTCGAAAAAAAAAAAAAAAAATTTCTAATTTATGGTTTTGTGAATGTGTGTACGAATTTCCAAAGTAAACTTATTACGTGTCACCACGTAGCGTTTGAAAGCACTGATAAAGTTTTCACGGTAGTCGATATATGTATTTTAAATATACGTACCGTATGTACCTACGTTGAAGCTCGCATACACTTGGATTAGGAGTCGTAAACTGAATTGTCGATTAGTGTACATACGTATTTTTTCGCCAACGTTCGCGTTCGCATCGGGATTTTTTTTTTGCCAGTTTGAAAAAATTTTTTGTTTCTATGTGCTATGTGGACTGGTGCCTGTGCCTACTGTAACCTATACCTATACCTAAACCTATACCTATGTGTGCCGTGTATGTGTGTATATTACTAGTAGTATGAAAAGTAACTCTGTGTATACGATACCTACTACACTTACATACTACGTTCGGGTTTTGTTATTTTTTTTTATTATTATTATTATTTTTTTTTTGTTCATTTTGTTGTTTCCTACTCGGATGATGTTCGATGCTGTTCCAGTTGCAGATAATTAGGAAGTCGGATTTAATTTAGACGGCATCGGTGGCTCGAGCTGTCGACTCGGTCTTTTTTTTTTACTTTTTCGGTGTTTTTTCCCCCTTTTTTTTCCTCTCTCTCTCTCTCTCTTTTCGCCATGTTCTACTCGTATGTCAGAGAATCGCCAACAATTACCAGTTGTGGTTTTAGCAGTACGGGTAATAATAATGTGATAAAAACCTTAAAATGTTGCTTTGCTCTACGACGCGCATACTATATACCTAATACCTACCGTATACATATGAAAACCTGTTTCCGCGATGGCAGCAGGAATTTCTTCCTTGGGCTTTTTCTCATATACATGTATAATATACTTACATACTGTATATATATGTATATTCTATTCTGGTTTAAGTATATAAAATCAACCGCCATTGTAATTGTACCTGTGTGTGTAGTTATTATTATTACGCTGATGATGTATCAGACGACTACTACTACTACTACTATGACGATATCGGACTAAAAAACTCGTTTTACTCGATACCTGTGTATGTGTATGTGTGTATGTGTGTGTGTGTGTATAAATGTGGTTTTTTTTTCTGCTCCGACGACGACGACGACGACTACGACGACGACGACGACGACGAACGACGACGACGATACATACATATACGATACATATACCGCCGCTGTAAAGTTTCAAATTGAAAATATTGTGTGCTGTGGAAATGTCCCTATTGAATTTTCGCAATTTCAATATGTATCGACGTGGGCGATTTGCAATTTGTAAAATCGCGCATTGTTGGCGTTTAAATTTCAATTCGACTGAAATTACACGGTTTGACGTAGCAGGAAAAAAAACCACCATCCCCCACCCACCCCCGTATTCGTTCGCGTTTCGTTTTCGATCGTGTCGAAATTTTTGTTGTTTTTTTTTTTTATGAAAAAAATTAAGTAATATGTTTTTTAGGTCTCGTACTGACAAGTATTCGAATTGTAATGTGCCTATATGGGAGGGAGGGGGGGCATCATAATACATAGTATACTCTCTGTAGGCTGGTATTATTTTTCATTCGATAACTAAAATTTTGAGTATGATTTTTGTTTTTGTTTTATTTTCGTCTGCGAAGAAGATCGCACCAGGATGGTCGTCTTTCGGGGTATATTTTACTCGTGTTTGTAGGTATTTCGCTGCTGATTGCCTTTTGAATACCGATAGGTAAAGCTTTTAATTTTCAATGGGTATAATTAAAGTATATTCAGTACGAATCGCCGATGGTGTGTAGACTCTATTTGGGAGGTAGTTTTTTTCCGTCCAAGCCTATGTGTCTGTTTTTGCGCGATATATTGTATAGTGGTATGAAATTTTTCAATAATTTTTCTTTAAAAATTATACCTACGTATAAGCGTTATTTTGAATGAGTTTTCTTGTACGCACGTGATTCGTGTATAAGGAAGTGTTCGGTGGTAAAGTTATATTTTATTGTATTTTTTTTTTTTTTACAACCACGTTGGCGTCATTTGTATAGAATTTTTTAAAAAATTTTTTACAATATGTTTTTCACCTTACTTACACGAGAATTACATTACGTATGAAAATTTCGCGATTAAACCTATTGATATTGTAATAGTTTTGGAAATTTCATCGAGGTATTGAAAACCGGAGATCGATCGTTGTGTGTAAAAAATGAGGGAAAAAAATTCATATTTGTACCTCCCCTCCCCCTCTCCCCTGCCTCCTCATTCCCTATGATGTCAAGAAACCATAAATATGAAAAAAAAATTCCAATTCTCTGTGTTCATTTCATGACGAATTGACGAGAAAAAAACATTAGATTGAAAAACACGTTGTTAACTGTGGGTATATTTTTAGAAAGAGGCGTAACTGAAGCTTGAAAATTTTTTTTCAAAATGGTTTACCTATCGACCTATCGGAAATCGTTGGAAAATTGCTGGCAGGTTTTTTTTTTCGAATTTTCTCATCATTGTACTTAGCTGATCTTCTTCTGCGAGAGGATATTAATTTACCTGAGAGAAATTACGCGAATATTATTCGCCTGGGTTTTACGATATTAATTCGCGATTGTAATTGCGAATTTTACCGTTGTAACCTGAAGCTTTGAAGTTTTATTTTGACCAAGTAGTTTGAATGTTGAAAAAAAAAATAATAATAATATTTTGAAATATAGAAATTATAGTAAGTGTAGAGGTATAGATTAGGGTGGTTCGATTTTGAAAAATTGTTGAATTTTTTTTGAAAAGCCCAGAAACGTAAATTTGTTTTCAATTTCGATATTGAAGATGTTCGGAATTTCAGTATTAATAAATAATATTAAACCGTACTCCAAGCACTGCAAAATTCTTATGGAATTGAACATAGGATGGTAGAGTGAAAATGAAAATAATTAAATGTTGATCAAATCACAGCCAACATGATGGTTTGGGCCTGAAAACCTGAATTTAGCTGTGTTCAAATTGAAGTAATCCTGGTGAATGGCTACCAAAAAAGAACCCAAAGAAGGGGTGCAGGTATAACTTCCTCAATTTAAAGCGAATATCGCAGAAATGATCTCGATAGCCTTCCTGCAAAAGTGTACCGTTGGATTAAAAAATGGACAGAACTGTTCAACGAGCATATTTAGAGACATCCGATGAGTATTGAACCCGAAAAAACCTTAAGGAAGGGGAGAAGGGGTTAATTATATAACTTGTTTTTGTTATTTTCGTTGGGATTGATTGGAATTCGACAAAAGTTCATTCATCTAAAAAGTAACCACAAATTTTACGCTCCCTTTAAAACAACAACACTACATTTCTTATGGTTTTGTAATTTGCACCTAAGGTCTCTTCCCAAATATTAAGAGTTTTTGTTATATACGTATATAAGCAGTTCTGTACATATCATCGAGCAGTCGTCTGTGTTTTGAGAATATCAGACCTAATTTTAACCTTCGTTCTTTTCACGACTCACTCTCCTGTCTACATTACCAGAGCAGTTACCCAGTCTGCACGATCTTTTCTTAAGAGTGGAAATCGAAATTCGAATCAACACAGAGGACACTCCGCACTTTGCACGACTATCATCGGTCTATATCCTTTCCTTCGGCGTGAAAAAATTGAAAATTTTCCAAATTTCAGCCTAATTCCATACCCAAATCATTAGAAACCTATAATTTTCTTAGTAGTAGTTCAAAATTTGAAACCCAAACTCCGAGAAATACGTTTTTTATGGCTTTGAAATATCATTTTTCAAAATTTCGCCTTCGATGTGCTCGGCCTTTCAGATCTGGGTGCGCCTATATTTACCAGTGCGGTCTTTTCGGTACACAAGTCGACAAGGTTGAAATTTTTACCACATTGGGTATACTGCAACTCCCCCCCCCCCCCAGAAGGAACTCATTGACTCTTAAGGCATAGGTTAAAATTATTTGTTTGAAGTCAAATTTTGGTGATGTTAGATTTACATCTAAATGAACGAATTTTCGTTGGACTTTCCAAAAATTTCGAAGAGCTTTCAAAATTGAACCACCCTAGTACAGGTTCAGGTACTTGCTGATTTTTGGCAGGATTTATAAATGCTACTTGAAGTAACTCGATCGTATTGAAAGAAAATTCAAAATTATTGAAAAGTTTGGGATGGTACAGCAGAAAAACGATTTCCAAATTCTGAAGCTTTTCAATTTATTTGGTATTTTGAAAATTTTTATTTGAAATGGCTTTGTGTTTATTCTGTCTGAAATCCTTATAAAGTTGAGTTGATCTTTTTCCTAGAAATGATTCATCTTTGTTCGTATCACAAAATTGAAAGAAAATTTTTGTCGTTATTTTTTTGGATTTTAATAAAATTGCAGTACAATTTAAAAATCGGTTATTTTTGTCTGACCAATTTTAAGACTTGTAAGTGATAATTATTTCATCTGAACATTGAAGCATCGAAAGTTTATTTGTTTTGTTAAAATAATTGAATATTTGAAAAAATTTGTGGAATTTCATGAAATCTACTGGAATTTTCTGTATCATGTTTATCTATAATGGCTCCGTCAAAATTTAATAAGCATCTTTGAAGAATTTATTATTTACGAACAAATATTTCAAATACACAAACAATAAAAAATTATGAAACATTTATAACTTTTCAATGCCTCAATTATCAACACCAATGATCCCTAGTCCTCTCTACCTCCAACTAACTCCAATGAAAATTCCAACTTTGTTAAATTTCTTTTCTATAAAATTAGCTGACTAATTTTAATATAAAATAATCTCCGTTTTGAAATTCCTTCAGCTTCAGTCTGTGTACCAAAGTTATGAAAAACAGATGTTAAAGATGATATTTCTACAATCATGAAAATCCATTAATACTTCTTTGATGTTTTTCTTTTAATTTTTTATTTTTTATTTGCTAAAAAAAAGTGACACTAAAAACCGGAAGCTTGGTGAAAAAAAATTGCTAACAAGGTGAAAAAATTTACTGGAGTGAAAAGGGACGGTACAGTTCCCGTTATATATCTGAAGCAAAAATTATAAAAATTCCCTCGATGATTTCTCTAAATTAAACAAAAATTATTATTATTATTATTTTCATATTAAAGATATCTGGTAAGTCTTGGAAGCCGAAGACAGACCCACAGAGAAAATTATACTTCGCTATATTTTGGTAATTTTTACCTGACAGTGACAAGAGCTTATGTATACCTCTTCCTTCCGCCGAATCCCTTTTGAATCAAGGTTTTCTAGCATTACTTCAATTTGATTTTGTGTACGATTTTGGCCTCAATTTTACTGAAATTTAATTTTCATTTTCGTTTTAACCGTAGTATCCTGCGATGATAAACTCTTCAAGAATTTGATGGTCTCTGGGGCATAATTTGGTATTATTTTATCAAACCCGCATACTTAGTTTTACACCAAAATGAACAAATTTTCGCCGGGTTTCGTCAAAAATTCGAAAATTTTTTAATATCGGCCCACCTTACCAGATATTTTTCGTGACGTGAGTTAGTTGACGTGTATTTTTCGTTGCGTTTAATTTTTCGTCATAAAGCTACACCATTCGATTCCAACTTTCATGTATGTCCTTAAAAAATGAAATGAAAAAAAATCATTTAGGTACCTAACATTTTGATAAATTTACTCACTTTAAAGAAAACCTGTTCATTTGATAAAGGTGAGTTTTTCCTATATTCAAGTGTGGAGGAGTGGGGAGGGGAGGGGGAATGCAAACGTAGCACACCTATCTGCATTGTAGTGGTATTTTTTTTTTCGAAATAATTGAAACCGTGTTTACGCAAAGTATACGCTCGCTCGCTACACTCAGTTGCATTATTAATTATTGGTTTATTTTTATACATCATTGTGAGAGAGTTTAAATGGTAATCAACCAATCATTCATATTGGCATTCGCGTTCTGTGGAATAAGCATCAAATTAAACATTTACCTATGTGTTTTGTTACGTCGATGAATCGGTTTTTAAATTAATTACGTACATAATCGGATTAAATTCAGTCCAATGAAAAGATCCATTCGAAATATATAAAATAAAATACTTATACATTTCAACTTTAGCATAGGCCTATTGTTTTGTTCATTGAGTAGGTAGGTAGGCAGGTACCTAGGACCTACGCATTACGCTGGTATAAATGATGTATTAATTATCGAAGTTGTATGTTGTGGAAAGTGGTGTAGCTTAATTCACAATGTCGTTTTTGTCCAATTATCAACATCGGAAGATTAGCGTTCATTTTTACTGCGTTTCTATGACTGAAAGGGAATGAAAAATTCGAAATATGTCCTGTATTTGAATTGATCGAATTGACTTGTCACAAACAGACAGAATATAGGTTCGTTTTTACTTTAAAGAAAAAAATCTGTAGCTATACTTGCTTATCTCATCTTCAACTTTTCTATGTTTATTTACCACGGATACTTAATTACAAAATTTATCCGCGTGCTTATTTCGCATTGATCTTGATTTCCTGGAAAAATTGCTCTAATTAATTCTAATATAACCATATAAGCAACTCGATAGTATATCCAATATCATTGATGATATAATAGGTTAAAATAACTTTTTAAAGACTAAAAATATGAATCATTTGGTGCAAAAAATTAATGAGATAAGTATCATGTATCATGAATAAAATTGGGATTCTTAATTACGAATTTATTTGTGGAAGCTGTCTGAGATATAATCGGGGAAATGACATTTCTAGCGAATACGAAATGAGTAAAACCATTCGCATTTTTAATACGTGTAAATTTAATACAATGCACTTGATTTGATAACATTAGTTCAGATTTCAAAATATCATGACGTATTACAATGGTATATCACTTGACTTTTCATTGTGGGACAGGAATTTTATCTTTTTTTCATAGTTTAATGCTTCCCTTGTTTAAGCCTACTTGTGTTAATAGTTTTAGATTCGTTATTTATATACTTTGGCCTTTATTTGCTTGTATTATTAACGTAAATTTTTCGTTTTGTTTGTTTTACAGAAGATGTTGGTCCTTACAGAAACGTTGATATAAATTCATCTTTTACTCACCTGTCGCAAAAAGGTAAGTTAGCAATACTGTTATTTTTTAGCTTGATTTTATAAAGATAAACATTGTACCAAGGGCTATCGATCTATGGTTGACGCAGAAGGGGGGGGATGTATCCATGAAAATCGTTTCAAGGTCTTAGGAGACTATTAAATTTTTTTTTTGTTTAAAATACTAAAATCATTTAGTTGGCTTCATATGAACCAAAATTGCTCAATTTCGACCAATAGGTTTAGATTGGCAGTGATCTAGGTATACTTAAATGACCTTGAGTAAAAATTCATTCATGTTTAGAATTCGGTACCAGGGTGTTGAGTGGGAAAAATTGAGAAAAACGTTCATTTTTAAACCAATCGATGGAGAATCGAAAGTTGTGTAATTTAGAGGCGGTGAAAAAAGGGTTCTTCAATTTTTGACCTTGAAAAACGCTTACACGATTTTCCCTTCCGCTCCCATTGCTGTAGGGAACTATAATTTGTCATGTAGATTTAGTATATTCGTACGTATGCCTTCTGGAAGTTTCAACTTCTTAATACCTTTGAATCGCTTTACAGTCACCAAAAAATGGCCTTTTGTTCAGGATAGGTTCGGTTTTTACCATTTTTCGAGCTTGTGTCGCGCATATCTCTATTTCAATTTGAGCTACAGGTTTGAAATATGGCTTATCGGTTTGGTAGGGGTTCTATGTATGGTTTTTTTGGGGGTTTTGACGTGTCATCTCTATTGCATCCCCTTACAAGCCCGTACATGGCCAAAAACGTGATTTTTCGTTATATTAGGCCCGGATTTCGCCATGAGATTATGTAGATGTCCTAAATGTGTCTTTTTAGGGTTTCAACTATAGACATTGAAACACCAAGATGGAAATCAGCGAGCTCAGCGATAGGGGCAAGGTTATAAATGATGTTTGGGTATCGATATATTGGTTCACATCAACGTCAGTTAGAGTAACAATAAACATTATGAAGCAGAATTGACGTTTGTGGGCAATAGGTCCATTCTGTATGGTGGTGAGAAGTGAAAGAAAAAGTCACGCACTATAGCGATCCTTGTGAAAAAAATAGAAAAAAATCCAAGTAGGCACTTTTCCCTTTCAGTGAAAAATTCTAGATCATGGATATGTACATACATAGGTTGCAAAAATCAATCATAATCATCTTTCACTGCGAGCTTTTGGTCAAAAACTTCAAATCAAAAATGTTCACTTTTATCTTTACTCCATTTTGACGTTTGATTTTATTTTTTTAGTTTTTCATTTTTTTATTTTTAATTTCTCTATTTTTCAATTTTTTATGGAGACATCTATATCAACATTTTAACATAAAGTACAACAGTCATTATTTTTTTATTTTTTATTTTTTTATTTTTTTAATTAAAAATTTTGTTTACTATTTAATTTTGAAATGTTTCAATTTTTTTATATTTTTTATTTTTTAATAATTTTTATATTTCAATTTTTTCAATTGGACATCCAAGTCAATATTTCAACAGTTGGTGCAAAGCCACAAATTTTTAAATTTTTTATGTTTTAAAATTTTTCTAGTTAGACACCCAAGTCAACATTTTAACATTATATACAAAAATCATCAATTTTTTTTATTTTTCAAATTTTTTTGCTTTTTAAATTTCTTATTAGTTTTTTCATTTTTTCCTTTTTTTAAATAACATTTCAAGATAAAGTGTAAAAATCATTTATAATCATCTTTTATCACGAGTTTATGATTAAAAACGTCACATCAAACAAGTTACACTTTCACAAAATGATCCTCAGCCTTACAACATAGCCATGTCAATATCGATGACGGTCATCGTTATCGTATCGATGAGCATCACTTACAACCCTAGGTAAGGGGATTACTGAAACTTTTTGTTCAGAGTTATTCAAGACTAGAGTTAAACAAATATCCGGTTTTCCGAATCCGAGTTTCGATTCAAATAATAATCGTTTATCCGGTTTGCCTGAGAATCGGAAGCTTCTATTATGAACGATGTTGCCCGTTTACACGACCGATTTGATCTTCTCATTTTTCGTTTTTCATATGAATCTATTTTTTTCTTTTACCTGATTGGCTGGTGATACAAACAACCAATCACAGGAATACTTTGATTATTACCGGATACTATCCGGTTTTCCTAATATCCGGTTTGTATTCGGGAACCCGGTCATTTGTGTAACTCTGCTCAAGACTTCTTCGATAGGAGCGCTTTTCCCTAATTTCAGTTCAACCTGTTCACAATTCTGATTAAGATCTCAGACATAGATTCTTACAGACTTCTGTCTAGAGAAAGAATAACCTATGACCAATGATCGTCGAAGCAGAATTAGTAAACAGCATCTCTACAGGGGGAAAATTTCGTTACTACAAACGGTAATTCCTTTACCCTTCGAATGGAAGATTTCCATATTGGTGTTTCAGTGTCTATAGTTTCAACTAGTCACTTTTAAATTAACCCCCTCTTCCCCCTCCCGTCAACCGCTTATTTCAAAAACCATTCCAAACAGTTGATGGTTATTACTCTGGTTTCAAAAATATCTTCAGTTCACTTCACATTTCTCTTGTTTACTTTGAAATGATTTTAATCTTGTCTCCTAAGTTGATTTTATTATGATTAAGAATACGTTGTAGGTATGTACTAATTACTATGAGAGATTGCTAAAAATAATATATTTCAAAGCATCCCATCCTTCTTCCTCTTATTACATTCAATGCACAGAATTAATGATACAAACGTACATCATACGAGTAATTTCCCTTTTGTTATCGTTAGTTAATCATGTAAGCTAAATCACTAGAATTTCATCGATAAATAATTACTAATTCGTTGATTTTTATGATATATTCAATATCTCTTCCCGTAATGATTACGATGCCATTTTTTTCTCTTCTCGTGCGATTGAGTTGGTTTGTGATATATTGTAATAGGATCAGAAACTATTTAATGATTTATTTCAATCACAAAGCTTGATTCGAGTAACTCTTCTGCACATTACTGGTAAATATAATGCTTAAAAAAGGAACAGCTCGAGGAAGATATTTAGAGTAAAATTTCATGCATTTTTAGTTGGTTTAAAGTATAGCTGGTTTTTTTATTCATCATTTTTTTGTTACATTTGAATTATTCGTTGGAAACATGTCTAATAACTCATGCGCATATTATCATTTCGGAAATTGATTTTATCTGGTACGACGGAAGTTTTTCACTCTTATTCATACTCGTATGTATATTGAGAAGGATTGGAAAACAATTGTCGGTTTACTAAGAATATCCCCGATGTAAAGGAACTTTATAAAATGCTGGGAAAACCCCTTATCATCGTTTATTCTGTTATCAACGTTATAATTTACTTTACTTTTTTTTTTTTCATTATTAATGATTTAGCTTTAATTTTAAGAGGAGTTCACTTATTTATTAATGGAATTACTTTGTACTTGGTTATCTAATTTTTGTAAATGATTCGTTAAAACTGTTATCTTGATGACTATATTTGTAGAAATGACCGGAAATTCTCCTGGTAGCAGTCCAACAGTCAACAGAAGAAGCGAGTTCCTCAATAGAAGTAGTATTAAAGAACAAGCAATTCAGCAGCAAATTCTGCAGGTATTATGTCGATGCTGCGTTGGATTTGTTCGTTTTGTACCTGCATATCTTCGATTACTAAAATTTAATACTATTTATTTACAGCTGAAAAAACAACAACAAATGCAACAACAAATATTACTTCAACATTTTCAAGCTCAGCAGCAGCAATTGGCCGAACAGCATGAACAACAGTTGAGGCAGCATTTAAAAGTTAGTAATTTTTATTTTTCATTAATTTTCAGTCTAAAAAATGAAAATAATACATGCTGCTTATAAATGTCTGGTTGGTATGTTAGAATTATTAGGTATAGAAGGAATTATGACAATTGGTACCTTTTAACACCTTCTATAATCCTGTTTATGTATATGTTACTTATACAACCGTATCAAGAATCAAATATTACTACTATGTTCATGCATTGACTAGCTAATACTGAGAGATAATGTTTACTGCATAAAATGAAACGATAGATTTTCGTATTCGTTGATAAATTTTTAAACTTTCAAAGTTGGCAATACTGTATTCTCAAAATGCATGTAATAATTTTAGTGATGATTACTGATATTGCTTACTAAATGACTAAATCGTTCTATGAAATTTTTCATATGCAGGAATTGCTAGATAAACAACGAGAAGTAGAGGAAAGAGAACAGCGAGAAAGGCGAGAACTGGAACGAATAGAATCTTTAAAGAAGAAAGAAAAGCATGAGCAAAGTGCAGTTGCATCATCAGAAGTTAAACAGAAATTGCAGGTAGGTTAACATTATGACATGGTGTGCTTATTACGCGATGCGTTAACCGTTTACTCGGTCAAGTATTTATTCATTAACATCAAATTATTAAATAATAATTAAAGTATTTACTGTTCACACTGGAAAAGTACTAGGAAGATGATTTGATTCTTAAACATCTGCACCTCGCGTTATTTTATTGTTAGATATGATTGTATTAAACGCATAATTATACTCGGTGGGTGTCAAAATCTTTTATCTACATTTTTTCGATAACCTCTCTTTCTCATCGTTATGATTATTTTTATTTTGTTTCGAAAAATAATTTATTGAAACATTAAAATTTTTTTATACACCTGACATTAGATTTCATTGTAAAGTATTTAGAATGATATTTTCTCGTTCGTATTAAATTCAAATACGTTTTACCCAGAACAATTTTATTTTTTATCATTACGTTTAATATTCATAATTAAATATAATTATTTTTAGGGATTTTTACTGAATAAAAAACAAAGAGAAGCTGCAGCTGCATCAAATTCTTCGTCTCAAGGTCAATTTCGAAGTTGGTACGTACAAATTATTGGAGTAATCATCCCTTATATATGAGTACATTTTCAAGTTGAATTAATCATAATGTTCTTAAAGTCCATCATTTCTCTAGTCTTATGAAATTACTTCAAGTGTGAGATCGATTGCGTGAGTTTTCTAGTAAACAAATAGTTTTATTAAGGCCTGCCATTAATGAAATTTTACGTTATCGAATACGTTATTATCTTTCGATAAGATTTCGACAAATGCGGCGGTGGAAAATATTGATATAGTATTTTGACGTAAAACCGTTGATTTGTTTAAAAATAACATATTTTTATCGATAGCGCGTTTGACAGTTTATTTTCCAAAACAAAATGTTGCGTATATTTTTAAGTGCCTCAAAATTTAGGCTGATAAAAATTGATTTACGATACGTTTACGTACTAACGAAAATACACGAATTGAAAACCTTTTCGATGAGTTTAAACTCGAGTGTACTTATTTTTATTATAAACAGCTTTCGTATTACGTACATACCTGACTAATGTTTCTTAAAATGAATTAGAATTGACGAAAATAAAAGGAACCAAAAATAAAAATAAAAAAAAACACAATGTATTCGTACACTATTAGTTCAAGTTGATTTCAAAAATGTTTACTTACTTATTCATTACAAATTTATGAAATCGTGCAAGAAAAAAAAAATGAAAAATGTTTTACTCAACAATTCAACTCAACTTACAACTACAAAAATATCCTCCTTTTATAATATCGAGATTCGAGAGTATTCTTATCAATTATTGATAATTTATATGATGAACACTGTTGTTAGTTCTTAGTTGATGGATACGGTTTTGTTTTTAATTAAAACACCTTATTTTATGATAAATTTCGTACGTCATTTCCTACAGGAATATTTTACAATCTGAACCAAACGTTGCAAGTGGAACCACTCCGTATTGTTTGAATTCTCTGCTAGGAAAATTCGATGATGACTTTCCCCTTCGTAAAACAGGTATATTTCGAAGGTTTTTGTACGCATTATAGGATTAGAATTAAAAGAATATTATTTTTTTTCCAAATTAATATGAACTACTAACTTTTGTGTGTTACGTTTGTGTGTACTGTTTGTTTTATATTTAATATAAATCGTTAGGTCATCTTTTAAAATTTTACTAAAGTAGATCTGGACTGGAAGAATTAATGGAAGGGCTATCAAAATATAATATCGTTTATCTTTTTCTTTTTTTTTTTTTTGGGGAAAATTTTTTTTTTGTTTTTTGTTATTGGCATGATTTGATCTGATAGTAGAAAACAGTGTTGACAATGTTGACAATTTTAAAAAAGTTCTTCGAAATGTTAAGTGATAACGATTCACTATACGGTCTTGTTGAAGAGTGCTTTATTGATCACTATTACTAAACTTTGAATAATTGTAATGGTATCGGGAAAAAGTTTTCGTTTCTCGTTCTGAACTTTACAAGTTTACAAGTACCTACGATTATTTTAAATGAGAAAATATGCTTGTTATTAAATTGTTCTTAAATGCCAAAGTACACCGGTTTAATTCTTGGCCTGTATTTTTATACTATATCCATTTAAAGTAATACTTAAGTAATTTATTAACTCGTAGTGTTATTAATTTTTGCAATATTGTTTGGTTTTTGATGCTATAACATTATAATGCTTTACATAATGCGCATGTACGTAGCCTCCGAACCAAATTTGCTAAGACTGCGGTTGAAGCAACGTGTTTATGAAAGACGATGCAGTCCTATAGCTCGAAAAAAAGATCGATTGATTAACAAAAAAAAATCTTACTTGTCAGGTTAGTATGATTATTTATTAATCTCGAGTGATGCACGATATAATATAACATACTTGATCTTCCTTTTCTTAATGTATAATGTTTCAAACTTTTTAGAGTTGATTAATATTTAATATCTATTTTAATACACGATATTTACTCCGTATGTATTGCGTTTGAGTGATTATCACCTGACTAAGTGGCTATAGTCAAATTTTTATTTCACTCTCTCGTTGATTTTACGACATTTCCAATCGAATGCGAACTAAACAATTGAAATAGGTAATGGAATTCTTTAACGGTAATAAAACAGCATCTTATTAGATCGTTATTCTCCGCATCATTGCGATAGAAAATAATAGTCTACGTTTTAATCGTTGATATCAAATTCATTATGATTTTGTCGGTAAAATGAGTAAAAATCAAATCACGACTTTTGCCTACGTTCTACGTCGCAGGATAAATTTCTCTGCGGCGATTTTTCTAAATTAAAGTTTATTTTAAAACCAGGATATCAGCCAATTATTTAGAAACCCTTTTGAATCGATAGAGTTTTGTTTTTTCATTGTAGTACTATTTGTTTTAGTGGAAGCTTCAAATAATAATTCAGATTCTGCGCCAAATTCGCCTCCAGTAGTTGTTTCTAATAATCAAATTTCGCCGTCCGGAGGTCAAAATACGCCTATACAAGAGGTAATTTATTTGTTAATATCTGTATTTTGATAGCTAAGTATTGGATTTTATTTGCTAACGATATTTCATTATCGTTGATTATAGGAAGTAGAGCCTCCATATGGGCAATTGACTAATAGTAACGAACATACTGGAAGTGTAAACGAAGTACCTTTATATAGCAGTCCTTCATTACCAAATATCTCGTTAGGAAGACCACCCTCTTCTACGGTAAGCTTGATTTAGGCGAAATTGGAATATTTTTCTTCGAACTGATAATTAATTAAGAAATACTCGGATGCAGGAAAATGCTAAACGTTTGGCTCCGGTATCCGAAGCAGAAATTAGAGCTGCTTTTACCGCCAGGCTTGGCATGCCTTTGACGGGACAACTTCTTCCTTCAACCCTTCCCTATTATCCTACCTTACCAGGAATCGAAACGGTTTCCGAGTATAGTAATCCTACGTCTCCAGCTTTCATTCACAAACAAATGCAAGCATTGGAACAATCTCGTCAAAATTACTTTCCTTCCATTTACGAAGCCCCATTACCTATCACAGATTCTCAGGTATGAAATTTTCATAATTTTTACTCGTCAATAGATGGAATTTCATTACTCGTTGTTGCCACCAGGTTGCACATGCGCGTTTAAATAAACAAGGCCACCGTCCATTGGGCAGAACGCAATCCGCACCTTTACCTTTGGGACATCCTATGCTTACAGCGTCTACGCCAAATAGCCTCGGTGTGCATTACGAAGATTGTAACGAGCAACAAGCTCAACAACAACAACAACAAATGCACGCTCATAATTATTTAAAACAAGTAAGCGTCGATGTTTTTCCAGGTTACCATTTCACCAGTAGTTCATCATCGAAAATCGAAATTATAATTTCGATATTTTTGTTTTCAACTTCTTCAGCAAATTAGACAAACAGTTCTAACCAGAGTTGGAAGCAGATCTCAATCCCATACCGCGATATCTCAAAATAATAAAAATGAAGAAGAACAGGAAGATGATAGTATTAATTCAGAGGTAGCTTATCTAGTGTAGATTTGATGCAGAATTATATCTATTTGTAGTAATTATCATATTTTTCATGACTTTTCTCTTTATTGTAGGTAATTGATTTAACGGGCGGTAGAAAAAATTCGAATAAAAATGACAGCAATGGAGAACAGTTCCCAAATCAAAAACAAATTAGAGAAAATATGTTTAAAAATCTATTACAAGTAAATGATGGTAAGTAGATTGGATTTTTTATCAATGGAGAGAAAGGCGTTTACCAAGTTTCACTTTTTTGCTAAGATCATTTCATAATGGACGTCAAATTATTTCAGCTAAACAGATGGTGGCAAGGTCAAAATGCATAAAACCGAACTTGAAATACTAATTTTAATTCAAAAAATATATTATATATTAACAAAATAAAAATAAAAATATACAAATATGTGGAACTTGGTAAACTAAACAAAAATTTATGTGTCGATATTATTTCTATTATATTGTTGCCAACCTTTTATACTGATATGTGGACGTTTATTTTTAAAGGCTCACCGTCAGGTACATCACATCCTGCTAGACCATTAGCACGTGCATTTTCAAGCCCCCTAGTGGCGATAAACTCCGAAGCTGGGGCTCCTTCTATTCTTAATCCGCCATCTGTAAATCATTATATACCTTCTGTCAAATTATCAGGGTTTGTTGTTGATATTTGAAATAAATTGAAATACAGCTTGTTTAGTTGAACCAATTTTATCATTTATTTATCGTTTCAGAAGTCCACATAAAGTGACTACTGCTTTGGCTTTTGATAGCCTGATGTTAAAACACGCTTGCGTTTGCGGTAATAATTCTAGTCATCCGGAACATGGTGGACGATTACAAAGTGTTTGGGCAAGATTAGTGGAAACTGGCTTGGTACAAAGATGTGACAGAGTTAGGTCACGGAAAGCTACCTTGGAAGAACTACAAACTTGCCATTCGGAAGCACATACGCTGTTATTCGGTATGATGCATATTTATAAGGTTTTAATTGTATCTTATGATAATATATATATATTTTTTCGTTCTTTGTTAGCGTGGTACGACCCGGAAATTATATTGTTTCCGTTCGTGTTTATTGTCGACTGATAATTATATCATTCAGATCAATAGGCATGAATTATTTTAAAATAATTCTTACAAAAAATGACAATTTTTTACTCCTCGTTTTTTTTTTTTTTTTTTTTTTTTTTTTTTTTTTTTTTTTTTAAAATTTTTTTCCCCCCTTTTTTTTTTTTTTTTTTTTTTTTTTTTTTTATTTATTTATTACGAGTGTTTTACTTGTGAATCTAATTTTTTATGAAGTAGAACTTTATTTTCATGAACGACAAAGAATAATTTTTTTTCTTAATTTTGTCTTATACAGGTACAACTCCTTTAAATCGACAAAAATTGGATGCAAATAAATTATCCGAATTGTCGCTAAAAAGTTTCGTCAGATTACCTTGTGGTGGTATCGGTGTTGATTCAGATACTACCTGGAATGAATTACATACAGCCCCTGCAGCTAGAATGGCTGTGGGTTGTGTTATAGATCTCGCTTTTAAAGGTATATTTTTAATTTTTATCATTAATTAAGGAGTGTTAATGATCATTTGAATTGTGGGCGAACATATTACGAGTTCTTGGAAAATTTCATTACTTTAAATTCATACTTTCTCGTTCGTAATTTATTCCCCGCTCAACACTGAATGGCGAGAGGAATTAGAATAAAAAATTCTCTCATAAGTACGAGTGATTCCTCCATCTAAATCATTTTTTATTTTTACGAGATAGTTTTACGATTACAGGATGAATCACTCGAATTACTACTTGTTATTGTTTTTGTCTGAATTAGAAGAATAATTTTATTAATATAAAAAAAATCCAATTATCTTAGGCAATTTTTTATTACTTGATATTCATCAAGATTATGAATTGTTTTCAGCCGCCAGCGGTGATATCAAGAATGGCTTTGCTATTGTCAGACCTCCTGGTCATCATGCCGAAAGTGCCCAAGCAATGGGTTTTTGTTTTTTCAACTCGATTGCTGTAGCAGCCAAATTATTGCAACAAAAATTGGATTACAGGAGAATATTAATCGTTGATTGGGTAAATTGAAGCGATATTTACGTTCATTTTCTCCTTTTTGTTAGAAACATTGAGGTCGTAGCTTGTTTAAAAAATTTTAAAGTCATTCGCGATCAGCTGAATTACGAAAAATTTAGTCTTATGCGTCACGTTGCTCGAGTATACATTACGATTTTCGAACTTGTTTCTTGGGAGTATGATATAATGTCCTTCGTTAGGTGATCTTAAGATGCAGATATTGTTACCTTTATCGATGGTAAAGGGAAGGCGATAAACCTCGTTTGGTATTTTTACAGATAAATATTAAGGGTAAATAAATTAATTCAAGCCCATTCCCTTTAGTTGAACTTTCGAGCAAATTGCCTACTAAGAGTGCTCTCTTTCTTTACTTACTTTGAAAGTTCAAAGTATACCCAAGTAATATGTTCACTTTTTTCCCAGGATGTACACCACGGCAATGGAACCCAGCAACTGTTTTACGAAGATCGACGAGTTCTGTATTTATCTATTCATCGTCATGACGATGGTAATTTCTTCCCTGGTACGGGAGCATCTATAGAGGTTTGTATACCTGAATTGTGAAATACTTATGCAGAATTTCATTTTTTCAAGCCAGTGAAAAGCAACTGCTTAGTTCTGAAATCACATGTTAAAAATTCAATTACCATTTTGCTCTCTGAAGCAAATATAAATTTTATTCTCATCACACTTTTGAACTTTTGAATCATAGAAAAAATTTATTTCTAGAAAATTTGACTTTATATTGTTTTTTTATTCAAAATTTTACTGTACTAGTTTTTTTTTTTGCCTCAGTTTTTTTTTCAGGGCTCACAAAATGGTCATAAATTTGACTTAAAGTAACGCATTTATTTACTTCAAAAAATACCAATTCATTAAAAAAAAAAAAAATGCATCGCTATGCGTTGCTTTTTGAGCCTGATTTTCCTATGGTAAAGGCTATAAGAGATTTGTGTATTCAAGGAATAGAAATAAGATGATGTTTTTTCTGTAGTAGCAATAGGGGTACTGATAGATACTTAAATAAATATCTGGAACCCCGAAAAGGCACATTTAGGCCAACTACTAAATCTACATGTCAAATTTCAAACTCTTAGCTCGATTTAGAGGCGAGTTATGCGAGGAACAAGCACAAAAAATAAGAAAAACCGACTGAAAACCACTTTTTGGGAATGCATGTGAAGGAGGTGCAAGGGGGCTGAAAAGTTTTTGCCCTTGTAAATCTAAACGCCAAATTTCAACCTTGACTCGATTTTAAGCGGAGATATGCATCGATTAAACTCAGAAAATAAGAAAACCCCGCAAATAAAGTATATTTCTGGGGCTGTTAGGAGGTGCAATGAACCTGTAAAATTGAAACCCAAAAGATTTTTCTAGAATCTGTATTGAATCGGCATAGAAAATCTCAACTCCGTACTTAAATATGGAGGGGAGTTACGCGAGAACAAACTCAAAACATTGGAAAATCCGCCCAAAAAACCACATAAGAGGGAGCAATAGGTCTGAAAACTTGAAATCTCTAAAGGGAACATCGATGGCCTCTACTAAATGTACATACCAAATTTCAACTTCCTAGCTCAATTTAGAGGAGAGATGAGGTTGGAACAATTTTTTGTCAGGGTCAAAAAGGGGGAAAACCCTCATATTTCCCCTCCTAATTGACCTGGGAGGCAGATTTTTGGATATGTCATACAACTTTGGATTTTCTATCGAATGGCTTAAAAAGGAACAATTTTAGCGATTTTAGTTTCTCAGCACCCCCTCCCCCGAAATTGGGCATAAATGAATTTCGAGCCGAGGTCATCTGGACTCCAGAATTTCGAATCCGCCGCCGATCTAAGCCTATTTCCCAAATTTAATCCATTTTGGTTAATGTATGGAGCTGAACAAATGATTTTTGGAGGAAAAAAATAAGAAGTATCTTGACATGACCAAAAGTGGTCGTAATTGTCTTCTAGAACCCTTTAACGGATTTCGGTATCCCCCCCCACCTCACCCCCATTCCTTGTAGGTTGATAGATTGTTACAGTCTGGTTTTCATTTGACAATATGACATGGTAAATCAAGCTAAAAATAAGAAAAACTGACAAAAAACCACTTTTATGGGGCTGGGAGAGAGATCTCCCAAAAAAAACACATCTATGTGTCCTACTAAGTCTACATACCAAATTTTAACTTCCTGGCTCATTTTGGAGGGGAGGTCTCCCCTCGTAATTGACCTAGAAGACTGATTTTTGGATATGTTTGTGAAACTTTTGATTCTTTATCGACTGTCACGAAAAAACAATTGTTGCGATTTTTGCCCCTCAGTGCCTCCTCTCCAAAACTTGGGTATAACTGAATTTTGATCGGAGGCATCCCCACTCAAAAGTCTGTTACCCAAATTTGACTGATTTTGGTCGATATCGAGCTAAGGAAATAATTTTTAGTTCGGGTGAATAAAATGGAATAGAAATGAAATGAAAAGGAATACATATGTGACATCGTGACCTGGCCAAAAATTGATCTCAATAGTCTTCTAGGACTCCAAAACGGATTTCGTTGATCCCCCCTCCCCGCTCATCCTCCGTGGGTCGATAGTCTGTAATATGCTGGTTTTCATTGACAATATGGCACAGAAAATCAGGCTAAAAATATATTCAATCCAACTTCGTGATTCTAAAATATTATTTTCATCTCTTCACAGTGTGGTAGTGGCAGTGGTCTTGGATATAACGTGAACATCGCTTGGAGTGGAGGTCTTAATCCAGCGATGGCTGATGCCGAATATTTAGCAGCATTTAGAACCATCGTTATGCCAATAGCTAGGGTAAGACGAATATATATATTTTTTAATCCGAACCGCTGAATTATTGGTACCATAATCTTTTGTATGATTTTATCGACAGGAGTACGTACCAGATATTATTTTAGTATCAGCAGGCTTCGATGCTGCTTCTGGTCATCCACCTCCTCTCGGTGGCTATAAAGTTTCGCCGGCTTGTTTCGGATTTATGACCCAGCAACTCGCGCAATTAGCCGATGGAAAGGTTTGTACAGTTAGAAAATGACATCGAAGTACGCCTACATGAATGATATTAATAACCCCACGTTTCACGACTATTGCAGGTGGTATTATCTCTGGAAGGTGGTTACGATTTACCAGCAATTTGTGATTGTTCAGAAGAATGCGTTAGAGCGCTTTTAGATGGTAGTTCGTCACCGGTCAGTGAAGAAGAACTAAGAAGACATCCTTGCCAAAATGCTATAGATACGCTTCAAAAAACTATCGCTATACAAGTACGTACATATCTGTCGAAGAGTATCGTTGATTAAAGATGTTTTCAATGTAGTATAAATCGTATTTTTTTCCCGCAACAGCTTTCACATTGGCCCGTACTTAAAAAATTAGCCCATACGGTGGCTTTGAGTGCGGTCGAGGCTCAGTTATGCGAAGAAAACGAAGCGATTTCTGCGATGGCTTCACTATCGATGAATAAAAGAAATTCCGCCAGCATTAAGTGAGCTTACTGATATAATTTGAATAAAATATGCTGTCAATTTAAACGGTTTTTCATACCAAAGTCTTACATAATTCTGAAGGCAAAATTTTCCTGCGTAAAAAATTATTGACGAAAGATAAAAAAGCATAAAGCTTTGTTCAGCCTATTAGCTCCTTCATTAATGAAAATTGGCAATTCTGCAAGCTTTATAATTCTGATTTGTGATTTGAATCTAGTTTTTGTTAAAAAAAAATGTATTTCAACTTTAAAAATGATTATAAATGTTTTGCCTGCCTTCATTATTGAAGAAGCTAATCAAAAATTCTTTGAATTGTATTACTTGTTCACGTTTCCCTGTTCAACGATAGCATGAAAATACGTAGATAATTGAAAAAATTCTGTTTTGTGAGAACTGTTGAAAAACCCAGATGGATGTGAAAGTGACTTTTACGAGTTGGCGAGTGAAATTAGCGATAGATTTTTTTTTTTTGATTCTTTTTCTTTCATAATAACACCCTGTAAAATTGATAGATGATGGACAAATTGAACTCTCTATCAATGTACGAGTAGTTGAGAATGGTCTTATAGGCGATATTTTATTCTAAAATATTTTTTCTTTCATCCCTTCAATTCGTAGCTAAAAGGAGACGATGGAGTAGCACTTTCGAAGTAAATGAATGAATGAGTGGAAAAAACATGCAATACGAGTACGTAATTTGATCCTGTTGAAAAATCGTAAATTAGTCTTGACCCGGATTAAATTGACTATGAAAATTTCACGTTTACGCTTGATGAAAATTTCGTCGTTTTTTTCTAACGAATTTTTTATTTTATCGTAGAAATATGGTGCCAGAAATTTCCGTCGAACCGATGGAAGAAGACGAAGTGAAATAGAAAGCGGCTCTCACGAATTACAAATTGGTGTGTTAATTCGAAATCGAATCACGGAAAAAGAACTGCGAATCGATCTCATGGAAAGTATGTACCGTGATTTCGAAATAGTGCATTTTTTCAAGCATTTGATTTGTGTTGTTTTATCGTTATTATATCGAGATATTGTCATCATTGGCGTATAATCAATTCCATTGATATTTTTATGTTCTATTCCCGTTGCAAATATTGACGATTTAGCGTGTACAAAAAACGTATGTAATAATTGTACTTAATTTTGTGTTAACATTTTACGTTTAAGATGTGCGAATTAGAATTGAACGTGGCCGTTTGACGGCGATCACTGCTGATGATGTTGGTTGGTTTGGAGATTAGAATTGTTGCGAAGAGCGTGTACCATTTTGTGCGTATGGTGAAATTGTTGTACGAATAATTTTTTTTTTTTTTACCTACCTGTGCAAAAGCGTTGATTTTCTTTTAAAGTTAATTTTACATTGTTACCGATTTTATTTCTTTTTTTTTTTTTTGTATTTTATTTAGTTACGTGATAGAATTATTCCACGTAAATGATTTGTGTGTGATATTGCTTTTGTAGGAAGGGTCGTATAGCGATTCGATAGGTAGTTTTTGTTGATGTTGTTGTTGTTGTTGTTGTTGTTTTATAGCATTAGGATAATCGAGTGGTACAAATGAAATTTACGAGGTACATAGAAGTTCGATTTTATTTATTTTTTAGATTTGTGTGTGTTGTTTTTCTTCATCATTTTATTTCTTTCATTTGTTCTATTTGACTCATACCACTCTTTATTATCATGAAAATATTGTAAGATTCGGTTAAAAATTTAGCAAAATGTAAATTTGTTTCCAATATTCTAGCAAGATAGGATAATTTCATCGTCAATTTTAAGTATTAAGAGAAATCGCCTCGTTTTTTAAATTCTCCGAGTATGATTTTCCACGATTGCAAATTATTGTCGTTCGAATGATCGTTAGTTTGAATTTTTTGCGACAATACAAAATGAATTGAAAAAATATTTCGTGCTCGGTTCAACATTCCATTATTATTTGTTATTGTTGTTGTTGTTGTTGTTTTTTAATTAGCGAAATAATACGCGAATCCAATAGTCGACTTATTTACTCGTAATTACGAAAACTGCTTAACGTTATTTGTTGTATAGGGCCTATTCGTTTCGTTTTTCTTGTGATTTTATTATTTTTAAAAAACGAAAATTGTGACTAGTTCATGTGTGATGCTGGAATATTGATAACTTTGTGGTTATTCTGTTACCTATATGCATTTGAAATGACCAAATTTATAAACATTGGAAACGATTTGAGCTTGAAAAGTACAATTTTCTGATTACCTATTGGTTTTTTTTTTTACATTTTACAATAGTTTTTTTTTTCATCAAATTCATATCAATTTTTTATTCGTTTATTTTGCTGTAACAGATGTTGTGTGTCTTTCATATAAAATATTATTTATTTATTAAGTTGTCTGGTTTACTTCAAGAAGAAAATTACCGTCAATTATTTTTTCCGAATTTTAAAATTAATAATTCATTTTTACAAGGTTTAACCAATACCTAATTATTTTTATTACAAATTTACTTTCACCGATGATTTTTTTTTTTTATATTGTTCAACGACTTATTAACTTTTTTTTTTTTTTTTTTTTTTTTTTTTTTTTAACGCCTTTTTAATTTTTTTTTTTTTTTTTTTTTTTGTTATGCGTATACAACGTACAACGTAGTATGGTAAAGTAAACTGGTAAATGGGAATTTTCAATTTTTTTCCAAAGGAAAAGTATTGATTGTGATAACATTGAAGGATAATTTACGTTTCACTTTGACGTATTAATAAACCGATGAAATAAAGTGCAATATTTTGAAATCGAGTGATGCAGTTGATTCGGATAGTTGAATTTGTATAAATTTCATATTTATCGAAATTGTAATGAAAATTTTTATCTGTAGTTGTCATTTGTTTTTTTTTCCTGTTTTTATTTCTAAGTTATTTATTTTGAGTACTTTTTTTTTTCATTATTTATATTTTGCAAAATCGGCAATAGTTACCATATTTAACCGAATTTTGATTTTAGCAAATGAAACAAAATAAACGGATAGATGTTTGTAAATTGTTCTCGTTTTAGTGTAATTTATCATGGAAAGTATTCTTTCTATAAAAAAAAAATATATATAAAAAAGGTCCGTTTGAGTGTATTTTTGTTAATATGAAAATTTTCATTTGGTTACTTGAAAATAATACTTTTTATTTTCGCATTTCCGTGAGATATTTTTGTATTGCGTTTGGTCGATGATTATTTCATCTAATGCTAATCATACTCAAATTACGTTTGATCTCCTGTTTTTGAAATTATAATAAAAATGTACCTATTCTTGTTAAAAATGAATCTATTACAAATTCGTCGAATTATTGTTTTTAGTTATTTGATGTTTTTTTTTCTTCTACATAATAGATTTATGATACATTCCAATGTTGTTTAGTTTAATTCGTAATGTTAGGCATGTATTTAAAAAAAAAAAAAGTAAAAAATACGAGAAAATTTCGAAAAAGAAAATAAAACACGGAGGAAAATGTGTTGATGTTTATTATTGTTAAGTAAATTATTTTATAATTATTGTTTTTTAATGCATGTAAATTTTTAAGTAAAAAAAAAGAAAAAGAAATTATATGTACGAATCGATGTGATTAATTTATTTACCATTTTACACTTAATTGTGCAATATATTATGTAAATTATTAGCGATAGTTGAATAAATTTATTTTGTTTTTATGTTTAAAATGAAATGATTAAATTATTGAAACGTGTATGGCGTTTTACATTTTATTGCATTATTCAGACAATTAACCTATGAACCATATTTTTATACGTTTCTCATATATACTTGTAAATACTGGATGTTTTAAGTTTCTGTTATAGGTTTTAATTGCATTCATTGTGACTTTTCAAATCAAATAAAAAAGTTAAAATTATACTCATTGGTTCGTTCGTTAAATATTATATTATGCTTCTCATTAGATAAGTTCGAATAGTAAACCCTGCCGTAGGTGACATAGGCCTTAACAATGACGTCATAACAGAAATGTGGCATGTTACTTTACCATACCATTCTCTTTTTGGAAATCTTCCCCCCCTCTCTTCTAACAAAAAATACCATGGTCTAAAATTTTATCAAGTGAGCAATTTCAAAATTACAATCAAATGACTATTATAATTAGAGGACCTTGTAGGAATATTTTTTCCTAAAAAACTTGTCATATGAAAGTTTTGCCTATCTCGATAATTGAAGGAGCAGAGCCATTGAAACAGGCAGAACTTCTATGAAACAAAATTTGTTGCAAAAATGTTCTACAACAAGGCCTTGTACATTTTAATATCAAAAGGTGTTTAATCGCGCATTATACAGTTGACCATCAGCAGTGGACCATCAAAATCTGGACAGTCAAAATACAGATTGTTTAGATTTTGATAGCCTGGATCTTAATGGTGTCAACGATGATGGTCAACTATCCGGGCCGTTGACATCTGGATCAATAACAGTTGGATTATGTTTGATAAAAAAGTTGAATGTTATAAAAAAAAATTCTAAGTAGTTTTTAAAAATTCCTGATGTTAAAAAGAAATCGCAAATTTTTTAAAAGTTATGTCACTTCAGATGAAATTTGGACTTCTATTAGAACGACGGAAGTGATAACACGAAGAATTTTGAAAATTTACTTGACATTTTTTTCTCAACATCAAGTTGATGTTCAAGATATTGGTAGTCCGGATATTGTCCACAGTTGACTATCAGCTTTTGATGGCCAAGTATTGATGGATCTGGAACATCAAGAGTTGAGAGTCCAAATTTTGATGATGCGGATGTTGATAGTCTACTATTGTTGGTCAACTCTTGACAGTCCACAGTTGACTATCAACTTTTGATTGTCAAGTATTGATGGATCTGGACCATTAAGAGCTGAGAGTCCAAATCTTGATGATGTGGATGTTGATGATCTACTATTGTTGGTCAACTCTTAACAGTCCATTGTTATCCACCAGCTCCTAGTGATCAAAAGTTGATAAATTTGGGCAGTTAACGATAAGGATTACACTGGAATGTCAATGTGAAAAAATTGCCTAAGCAGCAAAAGGAAATTACCCATTTTCACTGAAAAAGTTGAAGAAAATATTTTGGGTGACAATCATCGACATTTAAAATTCCACATTCTTTCGATATTTACTCTTTCCATGCAGACAGAAAGAGTTCTGTAGTCTATTCAATTTAAAGAGATCCCTGGCTTATCAATAAACAATGCTGATTAGCCAATAAAATATCATGAAAATTGATTTCAATACATCTTATTGGTCAATAGCCATTGAGTACACATAAGCCAAGGATCTTTCTAAATTGAAAATACCACAAGTTTTTTATTTTAGAAAATTTTTTTAATTTTCCAAAAAAAATTCCACAAATTGCCAATAATACTTTTGCAACAAATTTTGTTGCATAGAAGTTTCGCTCATCTCGATTTTTTGAAAGAGCAACTAAAATTCGAACGCATCTCTGCCCCTTCAATTGTCATGTCATTTTTCAGGCTCATGTCACGTAGTCAGGTTGAGCAAAAATAACCACACAGGAATATTTTTTAATTCATATTTTTTTATAATACGATTAAATTCAGTAACAAGAAAAAAATTAAATTAAATCTGTTACATGCTAAAATTAAATTATTCCAAAGCGATGCACAAGAAAATTATTCTCATAATACTATAGAAAATTTTATCATAAAATTATTACTTAGATTAGAATATGCTTGAGCAAAAGTTTCAAATGATTACTTATACATATGAAATTGAAAATCAGAAATAATATCAAATCTTTTCCATTATGCAAAGGTAATACGTCTTCTTTTAGCTCCGTACTTTTACCAATACATATAGGTATATTAGGTACTTTGTAAATTACAATTTGCATGGTGTTTGAATTAAAAAAAGTAATATAAAATTGAAATCAATATTTTACGTTTATTAAACGCGTGCAAATTGAAATTTTTCATGAACTATCGTGACTACTGTTAAAAAAAGTTTTTCAACTGGCAATGAGCCTTTGATTCCTTTGATTATGCAAATTTATTAACACTTTAGATTTACTTACGAATTTATTTTTAAGAGAAAATACAAATCTACGCGGGTAGTATTTCTCTGCCTTGAAGCGATGTCCAGAATGTAAACAAACCAATTGTTATCCCTGATCATTTGAACTTTGAGTATGAATTTGAATACATCAATACTCAATTGATAATGAATGACAATGATTTGTTTACATTCTAGCCATCGATTCAAAGCAGAGAAATACTACCTGCTTGGATTTCTATACTTTCTCTAAAAGGTCCAGATATAAACACAGTTTCAAGATTTTTCAAGCAGATGAAAGGTCATTTTTTATTATATAAATGTGATTTTCAACTAGCTACTTAATAATCAGACATTTATATCGGCCTCTTCTTATTAAAACTGTAGAATTCATATCATACTTATACCATGAAATATCTGAACATAATATTAAAATAAAAAAAATACTCGAATTAAAATTTTCAACTTTCAATAGTAAATATCACATTTTTTAGTTTAGAATTTTTCTTCACTCTAGGAATTAATTCGAAAAGTGTATGTATCTTATCGAACTAGCTAAATTTTACTTTCACAAAACTTGCGTATTTAATTTCATCAAAATCCTAATTATTACCATTTATAAAATATGCTCTTGCAATACATCATGCATATTAAAACAAAATAATAATTTTAGGCTAGTATCTACAACTAATTATAATACTATGCATATAAATAGAAAAAAAAAACTTACATAAAGGAACGCATTCTATTTATAAAAATGAGCAAAAGTATGTAGAAAACAACTTAATAAATTTTTACATTCATCAAGAAGTAAAAAGAAAAGAAAATTGCGAATTAAATTACACTCCGGATTCTTATATTGTGGTTTTCTCCCTCACTCCCTGTAAAAATATAAACGTATTAACCAACTTGAAAATAATTTTTAACAAATTTCTACTCTTGCATTTTTTTCCCGTATCAATTTACGTATGTAAAAATATTTATTTACCTAGATATTGAATAAATTATGAATTTACTTGAATATTTAAGTTAAATTTTTAATGGAAAATTACTGCTCTAATTTTGAAAACTAACCTCGTATTTGTTGATTAAAGAGGAGCTATGCATAAACGCGTCATCTTGTATAGCTTCGATCCTTTGAATTAGAATGAACTTCAACAATGTGTCGTTTTCGTACATGTACTGATTATAATGTTCTGATTTTATATTACATAAATTTTGGCAAACGTTCTCCTCATAGTTGGGTCTTTTCTTGTACTCAAAAACGACTGAATTTGAGATAACAGATCCGCTGGACATAACTTGAATAGAAACCAATCCTACAGCATGTTCTACGCAAAAATGATTCAGAAAATATTGTAGGTATCTGTTTTATACTTTATTTAACTATAGTATGTTCAATTGAAATTGAGCATTGAGCTTGGTTATCAGGACAAAATTGTGAACAATATGTTACGAACCAATCAAATTGCTATAAATCTGCTCGATATAGCATTTCTAGCAATTTGATTGGTTCATAATATTGCTTGCATCATTGTTTTGATAACCAAGCCTCAATTTAAATTAAAGAACTGTATTAGAGCTCTAATTTAACGTAGGTTGGGAGTTACCAATAACAATGAGAATGTGCTCGTATCCTACGTATATATAAGTAATCAGAGCTCTGTAGATGAATATATAATAAGAAATAAAAATTAATTTAGTAATCAATGAAAGAAAATATTATAAAGTAGTTATCACAGACCTGGACAGTAACATCTTAAAACACCAGCTTGAATCAATGTTGCTGGTACCGAATAACTATCAAAAAGAACAGAATAATCTGATTGAAAATACCACGGACCTATGATCAATAATTTTGTTCCTCCCTACAAAAGAAATACCGACACATACTTATATTATTTGGAAAAAAATGATTAGATTAAAATGAAATTTACTTCGCAATAAGACCACTCTGGAGCTAAATCAATGATAACACAAGGAGCATCATTTTGCCTGGAGTCTTGTTCAGATTGATTTGAAGTAGATCTTTCGCTGGATGTGAATCCTGCAGATGCATTTATGAAATTCGTATCCATTTCGGCTGCGATTAATTAAATGAAAATTATTCGGTATTTGCGTTCGATCCAAGTAAGTATATCGGTAGGTACTATTGTGATAATTTTGAAATCAAACTTACTGGAATAATTTTCCATTTGATTATCTTCAATTCTAGTAAAATCTGTTGATAATGCATTACCCATATTTACATTTTCAACTTCTGTCGTAGCACTATATCTCGAATAAGAATTCAAAAAATTTCCATTCGCGTCAGAAATCGGTTGCGTATTACTTTCGTAAACTGGTTCGCAAGTATCCGCGTTTTCGCTATGTAAACTGATGATGACATCATTCAAGATGGCGATTTCCACAAAAATTAATAACAAAACGATAGTTGAAAATTATTCTTACCCGTATTGTTGTAACTTTTCGTAAGAAAGTAGTGAATTTGTGGTGGTAGATTTTTTTTCTTTCTGTGTCAACTGTATTATTAATTCGTAAAGACTTCTGTCTGCATTGTAATCGCCATTTTCGTAATTGTAGCATTGGTTCACGTTCATGATCAAATCGTCAAGAACATCTCCGTTGGGATAAACTTCAGTATCGTCTAAACTGGTAAAACTTTCATCTGGACTGGCTTGATGATGAATTGTAGAATAGCTGTTGCATTCGGATCCGTCGGTAGTATCACTTTGGTATTTATCTGTAACGTATTCGTTGTCTTCGTTTTGATACGGTATTAAATTTAAGTTCGAGTTGGAGGAAATATTATCTTGTGAACTTATTTCCTGAAAGAAGAGGATGAAAATTATATACGAATGCAATCGCTGCTCAAAAGTCACTGCAGCTTTCGGATGGGAATAGAATATTACTGGTTTTTCGTCGATCATTTCGTTGTTAGGCACATATTGGTCCACTAACTGACAAGAATAGTTTGACTGGTAATGTTGATTTTCACCATTAACAAATTCAACATTTGGTAAATAGCCTTCTACTCTCATATCAGTTCTTGAATAATTTGTCAGAATTTCTTTCGAATTAACCGTTTGCATTAACTGAAATACACGATATTAGATCATTTTATAGATATTTTGAAAATTATACCTTTACTAGCAGGTATTTGAATCAATGTGATTACGCATTAATTTGAAAAACAAAAAAAAAACAAAAACTGTGATTTGTCTTTGAGTAAATTATTGACATACATGTTCATTTTGTGTTTGTTGTGGTTGTGTGAGTAACTGCTGTAATTGAGATTGCTCACTTTCATTATGATGGGTTTGACTTTGACTGGCGTAAAATGTAGAGCTGGTGGATTGAGTGCAAGAACGATTTTCAATTTTTAATCCACTCAGCTTTCTGAACGCAGTTGTTTTCAATACATTTCGCTAAAGGAAATCAGCGTTAAAAATAATACTAGTGCTGTCTTGTATAGAGAAGTGGTAAAAAATGGCGTTTCTTATCGTTTTTGTTTATTTTACATAAATCATAGTTGCCATTGGTTAAAATCAAAATTACAGAAGTTTTAGTTCTGATTTTAACCAATAGGATATACGATTGATATAAAATCTACAAAAACGTCAAGGGACGCCATTTTTTACCACTTCCCTATAGGTTATACAATTATAATTTAAATTAGCTCAGAAGGCTTATTACTTCGTTAGTATTGACGGTACGTTTTTCTTGTAATTTAGAATTCAAGTTGGATCTTTTGCCTTGTTTTTTGGCCGATGATATGCGCCGTATTGGACGAGTACATCTAGTCGCTCCCATACATTTACGACTTCCACAGCCGCATTCTAATGAATTTGCCAACGCTGTTCTGACATAACGTTGTTTTTCTAGAAGTTGAGCGATCATTGATTCGATGAAAGATGACACTTGCTAAAATGTATAATAATTTTATTAGTAAGTCCAATATAAGTGAGTAAACTAGACCATTTAGATTCTTCGTTCGATAAAAAATATAATCTATAAAATAAATGAATAGATATAGACTTACATCAACACGATTCATTTTTAACTCTTCTCTTTCGTTTTCTTTGCAATCTGAAATATTATTGATTGATTTAGGTATTTAAGTAAAAAAAAAAAAAAAAAAAAAAAAAAACGTATAAGTTAAATACTCGAAAACGTATAAAAACTGTCACTTTATCGATTCTACTGTAGATAAATATCTACCAACAATCGTGAAGAATAGAAAAACCAACAGTAGATACAGAGATATAAAGTTTCACAAGTTATTTCTCACACGGGATGTATAATTTACGGGTAATTCGATGTTAATATTTCATTATAATTGGGGTTAGGGTGAAAACTTAAAAACTTTTCTAAACTTCATAATTAATAAGAAAAAAAAAGTTAAAAAGTCAGCGGAAAATAATTCACGCTGATCATTATGTTTTAATGAAAATACTATAGAAACCACTGATGTCAAATGTAATCAGCGGATGAAAACAAATACACATGGGTAAAATCTAAATTTAGCTTTGAAACTTTTTTAGTTCAAGTTTTTTTTTCGAGTGTTCTTTTCGACTGGATTTTTACAACAAGAAATAAACACAAGGAGAGTTTTCTTTTAAAATCGTTTTTGGTTGGGAATAATTTTTTGATGTACGATTTTTTTTTCGAAAATGCGAGGTAGATATCGTTAGGGAATTAGTTATATTCGGATTCACTTGTTTTTTTTCTGTTTGTTAAATTTTAACATCGCTGCGTTTCAGTTTTCAAGTTTGTTTGTAGACTTTTCATTTTTAATTTAATTTTTGCCGCATTATTTAGATATTGAGTACCGAGGAAATTATACGTAGGTGTTAGAAAGATGAAAACAATTGATATTTACTTTCTAAACTGGGATTTTCATACATCGGTTTCAATTGTAAGAGTAATTCTTCTCGTGTCCATTCCTTTTTCTCCGTCCAAAACGCTATGTTTGGGATCAAAGCTGCTAATTTGCTATCATCCGGGTATGGGACATTCAAATAGTGAACCAAAACTATATCCGGATTCTGTTAGTAGGAAAATGAAAAATTTCCTGCATTAATAAATGTTTAAAAATGGCAAGATAAATATTTTAAATGTTTTGTTTTGATAAAAAAAAAAAAATTGACTTATTACCCATTTTAAACATTAATTTTCGGTAATTTATGTTTGTTAACTTGGGTAACTTTATTTTTAGTTCATTGAAAAGACGATACATTACCTGCAATAACCAGTAACATCGACGATGGAACGTTGGTAGTACAGCCGAATGGACATAGCAACCGTAAATGCACTGCAAAAAACAAAATTCATTTTCAATTTGAAAAAAGGTATGTATCTTTTGAAAGGACTTGATAATTTAAACTATCAGTGTTTATTTTGATATTTTCTCTCGATGATTTCGGTGATTTTACATAATTAGGTACAATCAGGCATCGACACCTTTTCATCCAATCTATGATGAGTACAATATGGGTGTACCTTATTTTTACAACCGTAGATTTCATGATATACTTGAACCATCGTCAATATATTAACGAATGTATTTCCATATAAAGCCTATTGTCTGTCAAAGCTGTGGGAAAAATTTTTGAAAATGAAAAATGAGCGCTTTTATAGGTTTTTTTTTTTCGTATCACTTATACTATATAACGTGGTACTTTATAAATGTTAAATATAAAATAGATACTATTTCAGCCGTAAAACAAATTTTGTTGCGGTGAAAAAGGCGTCAATCGCGACTCGATTTTAAAATATAACCTACAATTTCTATTTAGATGTAAATTATGTGTCGCTTTGAGAAATTAGCGCTTGAATGAAAACGTAAATTTCAAGCCTTTATGTAGTAGCGGTGTAATAATGTACGTTTTATTAAACGAAATTAGACGTTGTTACGAAAGCTATTAGTTTCCACATCATATCGGTGATATTCTTCGCTGTAAAGCTTATTGTTATCAGTTTATTTTAACCTTCTTGTAAAAGACCCCGCTTTATAGTAAATAGGTAACCTAGGTATATATGGTGGATGTGAAGATGGTGAACGACGATGAAATTTGTTACCGTATAATTAAAAGCTCCTAATCTCTGAGCTGAAATATAGAACGCGAAGTTTTTTTTTTTTAAAGCAAGTGTAACGAAATTGTTTTTGAAGAAAAAGTTGTATTAATTCCCACTTATTGCTATCTAGTTGTTTAGATGCAACGATCTGGATAGTTTTAAGTACCTAAAACTCTGAATATATATATATTTTGTTGGCACAGATCAATTATAAAAGAAGGTGTGAGGAGTTTCTTTTTATCAAATGTTTAAAAAAATTTGGTCGTTCCTGACTTAACTTTTCCCTCATTGACGGTGAAAGGGAATGAGAAGGAGAATAGAGGGAGAGATAAGAAATTGAGTATAAAGGACTAAGTGAGTCTGTTAAAAGATTTGATTTTTCAACTTTTTTGCACTCTTTGTGAAAATTGATCTAAATTAGGAAAAAAAAATGATTATAAATCGTCGGAAGTTGAGTAAAAATTTGTTTAAAATTGTTAAAATGTGCAAAAAATCGAACAAAAATCACAAAATAAAATTTGAAGATGCGCGATATAAACTAAAATACGAAAAAAATGTTTAGAAATCATCAAAACTTAGCTAAAAATGTGATAAAAATGAGTAAAAAAATGCAAAACAACGATAAGATTGATCAAAAATGTTAGAAAAATGGGTGATGACCTAAAATATGATAGAAAAAAATCGTTTAAAACCATCGAAAATTAGGTAAAAATTTGATAAAGAACGGAGAAAGTGTAAAAAATCGATCAAAAATCACTAAAAAAAATGTTTAACAGTGGGTGAAAATTGGCCTAAAATATTGGAAAAATCATTAAAAATCATTGAAAACTGGAAAAAATTTGACAAAAATGTGTGAAAATTGACCTATATTGTGGAATACATCGTCAAAAGTAACCAAAAATTAGGAAAAATTTTTATAAAAATAGGAAAAAGTGCGAAAATTGATTAGAAATCACGGAAAAATGAATAACAATAGGTGAAAATTTACTAAAAATATTGGAAAAATCATCGAAAGTTACAAAAGATTTGACAACAATGTGTGAAAATCGAACCAAAGTATAAAAATAATCGTCAAAAATTACCGAAAATTTGGTAAAAATTTGATACAAATGAATAGAAAGTGCTGAAAATTAATCAAAAATTATGAACAAATTTTGAAAAGTATGTAAAAATTGACATAAATTATGAAAAAAAATCATTGAAAATCTTGGAAAATTTGGTAAAAATTTGACAAAAACAGGTACAAAGTGCAAAAAATGTATGAAAAAATCAAGGAAAAAATGTTGAAAAATGGGTGAAAATTTAGCTGAAAAATGAAAAAAATCGTTTAAATTTATGGAAAATTATGTGAAAAATTTACTGAAATTGGTAGAAAATTGATCAAAAATTATGAAACTACAATCGGTGAGTTTTGACCAAATTTTAAATTTCAGCAATTTTAGCCGATATGGAGTGTAGTAATCAATTCTTTCCCTCGGGAGAACTAGAAATAAAAAAAATAAACATAAAAATAAAACATATCAGACCAAACAAATGTAATAATCAGGAAAAAAAATCATCAAAAATGTTATAAAAATGGGTAAAAAATGCGAAAAACATATCAAAAATTATGAAAAAATTGTTGAAAAATAGGTAAAATTGACCCGAATTACGAAAAAAAAAGTCATCGAAAATTAGGAAAAAATAAAAAAAAAATTGATAAAATGTGACGAAAATTGGTCGGAAATCGGTCTATACATTTTCATATTAAAGTTATGAAGTAAACTTTCATATGAAAATTGATAGACGAGATCAGCTCCTCAGCTCCCTCTTTCTTTCAACTTTCGTAATGTTTATTACCCTACCTCAGCTTTTTCTGATAAAATTCATCTTGAAATATCCCAAACATATGCATTTAGCCATTTCAACATAAAATTAATAATCGAATTTTAACTAAAAAAAATCAACTATTACACTTCTTTTCACTTCCTTTTTACATTTTTTTTTGCCCAGCGAAATGAAAATTACAAACATGTTTAAAATAGTGATTTCAATAAAAATTATTTACTTATTCAAATCTGTAGCACCCATCAGGTTAGGACATTCCAACATAAAATCCAAAAACCAAACATTATTTTTTTACGTATCATTAAAATTCATCTTCATTTCTTTGAAAAATGTCCCTTTACACAAAAATAAACTTATACTTTAAAATTAAATTAAATATACATGGATTAAATTTTTTTTTTCAATTTATTGGGAAATTTGACGAAGAATAATTGTGATTGTCAACACTGAAAAATTATCTTGATTTTTTTGAAAAATTGTTGCCAACGCTTAATTTTAACACTAAATTTCCCCATTTTTTTAGGCTTAATTCATTGAGAAATTTGACGGAAAAGTCATTGTGATTGGCAACACTGGAAAAAAAAGTTTTATAAAAACCTAACGTTCTTTTGTGATTGTTACGTTGAACGTGGTGATTTTCTGCGAATTAACCCCCCTCCCTCCACCAGCCATAAAACATAGTTATCTTTGTCCAAAAAATAAAGTAAACAATGACCTCTCCTCCTCCGTGATACCTCAATCAATTGCGTATACTTTCGATTTGTAAATCCGTCCTCGTGCATCGTCCGTATCTACCGTCTATTAACATGAAAAAAATGAATAATACCTTTGTTTTGAGAAACGAAAAAAAAGAAACCACTCCTATACGCATACATAGACATTTAATACCGAATACATAACATTAAAATTAACTCCTGGCGCAGAAGTAGAAAAAAGGTAGACAACCGCTTTAATTTGTTAAACGCCTGGCAGTTTGTTGAAATTTCGCTGTTTTTGTAAAATTTTATACTTAATATTGACAAACATTGCTCGTATTTTTTAACATTTTCATTTACGCTTATTTACAAAGAGGAAAAGAAGCACGATTACAATTCTTCTTCAGGTTCATAATTTGATTAAAATTCGCGGCGAAAGAAGTTTTTTTTAATGTTTTTTTTTTTTTTTTTTTCGCTTCCTTCA